>JABEVN020003683.1:0-17274 GCA_013146195.2 Codonopsis lanceolata | reverse complement strand
TTTGAAAGATACAAAGACAACACCAGCCCCGAAAATAAAAGGGACCTCGAGTCGTGGCACCCAAAGGGAAAAAACACAATCTTCGGTTGTGCGGTCAGTGGAAAAAGAAGTTAGCCCGGACTTTTTGATAGGACGATCCGATTTGAAGTCATGTAGAATGTTCATTAAAAACCTCCAGCCCATTTACCTAGAACATATGCGGTATCTCCCCTATACCAATTTTAAAGAAATAGTGGAGATAGGAGCCCGTATTGATGAAGATATATGGACTGGGCAATTAAAAGCTAATACACCTCCTAGTTCTTTCCGTTATTCTAAAGGAAAGACAGCCGCACCAGCACCAGCCATCAATATGGTAGGAAATGCCTCAGCCCCATCTTCTACCCAAAATTATAGCTCTGTTCTATGGTCCTACGGGTCAGACAGGTCTATCAATACAGTTGGAGGAAATAATGGCTCAGGCAGAAATTTCAGAAATCAGAATAGGGTGAACCGGTATTATGATGAACTGCATGCTCCCCGCCTCAATACTGCTGGGGCTAGCACAGGGAGTGTTAAAGCCTTTGGAAAATTATAAGCCACCAAACCCCCTGCCCGGACATAGAATCATGCCCAGTACTGTGAATACCATCGCTGTAGTGGTCACCTCACCGATAAATGCTATACTCTCAAAGATGCTATCCAGGACCTTATAGATGATAAGGTTATTGCAAAGCCTTCACCTAGACCAAATATAGTCAATAACCCCCTACCTCAAATCAGTATGATTGAGGTTGATGAAAAATTTGTGTACCCAAGTTTGAAATAAATAAACATCCATTACCATATATCCTTGTTCCTTTTCCTACATCTCTATCCATAAAAGAGCCTAGCTACAATATGCTCTCTTGGTACACTATCCTGGGTAGCCAAAATACTTGCAATATTTAAAATCTCAAGAACTATTTAAACTTAACAAATGTCAAGTTACAGGAGTTAAAAATACAAAAGGCAAAGCAGGATGCACAAAACAGTAAATTCCGAGGGATAAAAGTGCCAATTTTGAAAGTGGAATAGTAGCTTGGCGCGGCCAAAAGGGGCATCTGGCGCCGCGCCAAGAACACCTTGGATCCGCGCCCGACTAGCTACAGTACCTCTCCTACTTAACGCATTGTGCAAGATCAGAAGCCTGGTGTACAAATGATTTAAAAGCACATAGTGGAATTTTAATCCCCGATGTGTCCTCTCCTCCAGCTATAAACAGAGGCGTTGGGACTCACTTCAGAACCCCCGGAAAGAGATCGAGAGAAACGCCGATAAAATTTCTCTACATCGTCCTAACGTTGAGAAAGTAGTGAGTGAAGTGAGATAGGGAGTGGTCAGCCTATAAAGCCTTGAAACCCTGCCAAAACTCAGCCAAACCAAAAACCCACCGGTTAAAGTGATCCCTAGCCCTTTAGTTAGGTATCCACCTTATTTTCCCGACCCAAAAACCATAAAGTAAGTCGTTACTCTGCCCCAGTAAATAGGCTGAAATCACCCAAAATAAGTTGTTATTCCGCCAAACTAAATAAGCCAAAATCACCAAAATTAAGCCGTCATTCTGCCCGAGTGAGCGAGCCAAAATCACCAAAAATAAGCAACCACTCTGCCCAAATCACATCATCAGCAGCATAAAAGTCTCCCTCTCCTGAGAAGGACAGAGCGAGCACACTCCGCTCTAAAAGGTAATAGCCTTTAAGGGCGTTATTTTTATAAAAGTTGTTCTTTAAATCCGGCCCAATGCAGAAAATATAAGCCGTTGTGCAGCCCAGATTTAGTTACAAAATACTATGTAAAAGATCCATTATAATGGCCAAATATTTTTAAATATATCTTTAATTATTGTAAGGAGACGGCTGCAAGTCCGTAAATAATGTAGTCGCGGATGTATTTACCTTTTATTTCATGTCTTTAAATGCTTTGTTTATTTGCTAAATAAATATAACAAAAAGCATACTTTAGCCAAAAACCGATTTTGAGACCGAAAGGGCGAGTTGGGTGCCTAGCACCTTCCCAACTCGTAACTTAGCCTCCGAACCCGTTTTATAATCTCTAGGTTTTTATTTTATTTTTTATTTTACCTTATTTTTGCCTTAAAATAAAGATTGCGACTCTATAAAACATTTTGGATCCAGTGGGGCGTCGCAACATTCCTTTCTTGCACTTTTCCATTTTCCCCTAAAAAAAGGGAGAATGAGAATGAAAGGGTGATGCATTCCTATATCCTGGTATCTCCTAAAGAAGGGATAGCTTGATGCAGGAAACCCAAAGCACCCATAGTGATCCGAAATAGGCCATAAGGCTATTTTCATAAAATCCATATTGGGGCCTCGCAACATCCTTTTTTGCACTTTTTCATTTTCCCCTAAAAAAGGGAGAATGAGAATGAAAGGGTGATGCATTCACATATCCTGGTATCCCCTAAACAAGGGATAACTTGATGCGGGAAACCCAAAGCTCCCATATTGGACCAAAATCCACTAAAGGCAACCGAGACGTATTCAAACGCGCTATCTTAGACAGCACTTCTCTCGCACTTTTAATTTCGTCTTCCCCAAAACAAGGGAGGATGAAATGAGAGTAGTGGTGTCCCGCATCCGCACGTACGTGCACCCCTATCCAAGGGCGCGCGGGGCGCGGGCGCAAGTCCCGGGAACCCATAGTGGCGACTCTGTTGGGGAGATCGATTTATTTTAAATAAAATGGTGGGCTAGACTCATAAAAAACATTTTTTTGTTTTTATTTGTTTCTGGCTTAAGTATGCTTGTTATATTAATTTATGCATTTGAATATTGCATTCCTATACATCCGTGTTTATATTTGTGGATATGATCCTCCATCTTGCAGCAGTTTTGTTCCGATTACTGTTACAGATATATTTAAAAATATATCTATTTTTCAAGAGAAAAACAAAAAAATGTCTCAATATAAATTTCAAAAAAAAATATATATGTCATATATATGTTTGTAATAAAATTACGGGCAATACAATAAAAGGGATGGGGCTTTATTTTTAATTTTGCTTCATTTTCGGCTCTGTATTAATATTCTATTATGTTTATTATTTTTATTATTCCGCAAAATTTGTATATATTTGCATTCATTCTGCCATTTTATTTTGGGGATATAGGACAAATTTTGTAATTAATAGGAATAGATAGATTCTCTGCTTTTCTTTCTATTTCTTAATGTGATGTGCTTTCTTGCTTGTGCTCAAACTAAAAAGCCCAGAAAATCCACGCGTAACAGCAAGACAGGCCATATCTGTTTTTATATTCTGTTTATATATCTGAAAAATAAAGAGATTTTACTGCTTTTTAGATACCGCACACACGTGCTCGAATATAGGTATATTCCGAACTTCTACCCTACACCATGGCCAGCCTACCCCCAACATAAGCCAACGTTAGAATGCATATAGATTCTCAAGACACTTCAATGACCGACCGGTTTTTGCATCTTTAAATCATGGGTCAGCCCATGCCAAAAAAAATAAAAAAATAATGCGCAAGTCGAGTAAAAAAATGATGAAAAATAAATAAATAAATTGCGCAAATAAAAAAATAAATACGCAGGGGCTGATTTATTATTCTCTGATGCTCAACCTAGACGATTCTGAATGGTGGATCTTGAAAAGAATACAGGCCATCGCCTGGGATCATTCCGATCTTGGAGAGTCGAAAGGCAGGTGGAATACGTTGGTCCTATACTATGGAGAAAGAATCCATTATTCCAGGAAAAGTCCTGAGACCGTCAAAATAAAGCAGGTGCATCTCCGTTCAATTGTAGGGAAAATAATAATAAATAAAATATACTAATAAAGGCACGCTGTACTCCAAGCCCCAGAAAGTCTTCAGTCAGCCTTCTGATACCTCCAAACTCATTTTCCTCAAAAACCTGGCCCGAATTTGGTACGGGAAATAAGTGCAGAAATCAGATCCAAGGGTATCAGTATTAGATCAGAAAAAGGTAGGATCAGTTCAGAGGGTACCAATCCGAGCAGTATGGTAGCAGAAAGTGAGCAGTCCGCTATGGATATAGATGTAGGGGCTCCAGGGTACGCTCCGACTCCAGCAATTCAGCAATGGTTAGACCAAAGTTTGGGTGTAGCGACTGATTATATAATGAGCCAAGTGGCTAGTCTGGTGCAAAATTTAAAATCTAGTGGTGAGGTGAACTCTTCCCCTGCAGTCCCCCAGGAAGCATCAACATCTCATGTGCCTCCAAACCCAACTTCCCAGCCAAACACTAACCCACCAAATATTGTCACTACCCCAAATCTCAATCCTCCACCAAGTCCCTACTACCCAAATATCAACCCTTACCCGTCCTATCCACCATATCTTCTCCCAAGCACCAATATTCCCCAAAGCCCAAATGACCTCCCTTTTCCCATAACCAACCCACTCTAGAACAGCCTACATATGGAACCACAAAGCTATAACCCGCCAGGCCAAGTTACTACCTACTTACCTTTCAATGATCCTGGCTGCCCGGCCGAAACCGTCCAAATCCACCAGCCCAGAATCCTTATACTGCCCAAAATCCCCCAGCCCCGAATCCTTATACTGCCCAAAATCTACCAGCCCAGAATCCTTATACTGCCCAAAATCCACCAGCCTGGAATCTTTATACTGCCCAAAATCCACCAGCCCAGAGTCCTTATCAAGCCCAATATCCATACCCCGCCCAAAATCCTTACCAGATACCGCACCCAGAAGTTAACCCAGCCTTCCATAATCCCGCCAGTACATACCCAAATCCAACTCCCCCAGCCACCAAAATGGAGGCTGACATGGAAAATATGAAGACCATGATGCTCAAACTTCTCAACAAATGGGAGTTTTCTATGCGGGCACTGGCATTGCAACCTTCAGCAGTACTACCTTCAAAATTCAAAATGCCCGACATAGAAAAATTTGATGGGACTGGATGCCCTATATCCCACTTGAAATCTTATCTCACTGGCATACAGTCAAGGGGAGCTAGCTTTGAGGCTATGGCTTCCAATTTTCACCTCATCCTAATAGAAGCTGCCAAACAATGGCTAATGTTGTCTGATAGCAGCACCATGAATACTTGGGACCAGATAGCTAAAGGGTTCCTTGAAAGATACAAAGACAACACCAGTCCTGAAAATAAAAGGGACCTCGACTCGTGCACCCAAAGGGAAAAAGAAACATGTGCTGAGTTTGCACTCAGGTGGAAAAGGAAGTTGGCCCAGACTTTTGACAGACCTGATCCGACTGAGTTATATAGAATATTCATTAAAAACCTCCAGCCCATTTACCTGGAACATATGCGGTATCTTCTCTATACCAATTTTATGGAAATCGTGGAGATAGGAGCCCGTATTGATGAAGATATACGGACTGGGGAATTAAAAGCTAATACACCTCCTAGTTCTTTCCGTTATTCTAAAGGAAAGACAGTCGCACCAGCACCAGCCGTCAATATGGTAGGAAATGCCTCAGCCCCATTTTCTACCCAAAATTATAGCTTTGTTCCATGGTCCTACAGGTCAGACAAGTCTGTCAATACATTTGGAGGAAATAATGGCTCAAGTAGAAGTTTCATAAATCAGAATAGGGTGAACCGGTATTATGATGAGCTGCAAGCTCCCCATTCTGTAATACTGCAGGGGCTAATAGCACAGGGAGTGTTAAAGCCTTTGAAAAATTATAAGCCACCAAACCCCCTGCCCAAGACTTGGAATCATGCCCAGTACTATGAATACCATCGCTGCAGTGGTCACTTCACCGATAAAGGCTATACTTTCAAAGATGCTATCCAGGACCTTATAGATGATAAGGTTATTGAAAAGCCTCCACCCAGATCAAATATAGTCAATAACCCGCTACCTCAAATCAATATGATTGAGGTTGATGAAAAAATTTGTGTACCCATGTTTGAAATAAATATGCATCCATTACCATATATCCTTGTTCCTTTTCCTACATCTCTATCCATAAAAGAGCCTTGCTGCAATATGCTCTCATGGGACACTATCCTGGGTAGCCAAAATACTTGCAATATTGAAAAAACCACTTGGGTTAGTGGAAATGTTAGCCACTTTACTCGATCTGGCCGAGCCTACCAGCCAAACCTGGAGAAAGGTGACAACTCTGCGAAAGATCAAGCACCAGATATTGGGGCTAAAAAGGTGGAAGATACCTTGTTAGCTCAGATGAAGAAAACTCAGGCCAACATTTCCATCTGGGGCTTACTTTGTGCTTCTAAGACCCACCGTGATACGCTGACTAAATCTTTAAGTCAGGCACTTATTCCTATTGAAACCTCCCCGAATGAGCTTACTCAAATGATGGGGAACATTCACTTTGGAAATGTGATAATGTTCACTGATCTAGATCTGCCAAAAGAAGGAACCAACCACATTGATGCTCTCCATATCACTGTGGGAATTTTGGAGAAAAGGGTTCCCCGAGTTTTGATAGACAACGGGTCCTCCTTGAATGTGTGTCCCGCCAACACTTTAGCCAAATTGGGAACAAAAATATCATAACTCACTCCTTCATCACAGGCAGTAAGGTCATACAATAACACCAGTCGATGTGTCCTAGGGGTGGTCACTCTAATGCTGACTATTGGGCCATTAAACATGCCGGTAGAATTCCAAGTCCTGGATATACCAGCCACTTTTAGCCTGTTGCTGGGACGCCCTTGGATCCATGGGGTAAAGGGGGTAGCCTCTTCATTGCACCAACGTGTCAAATTCATCCATGATGACCACTGATCGATGTTTTATTTAATCTTTTTCCTTGCAAGTGGACAAGACTATTATAGAATAGTATTGGAAGCAAGGGTCGAACCCACAGAGACAAGTGATGACGGACAGTACATTTATTGATAGCAAATTATTAACCTAAAGGGGGTTTTTATGTTTAATTCTACTCTAAACTACTAATTATAGATGTTTAACTAATTAGACAGTAATAACAGATATGGAGATCTTATGGTGAGTGGAAATCTAGGATTCTGGGTTTCACTTATATCTCCTTTATGTTCAATTGATAATAATTTCATTCAATGTCTTGGGTTCGTTCACTAAAAATAGATATAGTCTGTTGAACAATTGGTTCAGCCTCCATCCCATAAAATTCATCCATTCCATATCCTAAGCACGAGGAATTAATCTAGTCTGTACCTAGATTTATGATATATCTGTCACCTAGATCATGTAAGAACCTGGTCCTAACTTATCACTCTCGTGCATCGATAGGTCCAATTTATTGTGTTGGTGAGCCAGTGTACGACATATGCACTTGGTCATGCAGTTATCCGCACCTCTAAGCCTTTATTATTTGCGATTACATTCATTTGTTCAAAGCGAAATAATAGAGGGGTTGATAAACAACACAATCAACAAGCATTGAATAGACATATATATAAGAATCAAAACATAAATTCGATACAAGTTACCTCCCACCTCCTAGATTATGGATGATTTAGTTCATCATAGACAATGAACATCACATGGAGATGATCGGATATATGATTTGATCTTCAATACTTGAAATTACAACACCTAACTATGTTATACAATCTAAAACTACATAAAATCTATGAAAAGAGAGCTTCCAGCCGTCCTCCTTATCTTTTGCTCGGCATCTGGCTTCTATATATACTCGGGAGTTGTGATTGGATCGAATGACTGTGTGAAAATCCGAATAGGTCGCATTCTGCCCACCTTGCGGTCGCAAGGTGCTGGATACCTTGCGTCCGTAAGGTCTCCAGTGTGTCTGGCCGTTTGATTTCTTTGTTGCTTCTTTTATGACGAGTACTGCCTACCTTGCGGTCGCAAGGTCTGAGGCACCTTGCGTCCGCAAGGTGTCAAGATTGATAATCTTCATTCTTTCTTTATTTTATCCTTTTTGGCCCTTCTTGAAATTTGCACTTAAAACCCTAGAGTTTCGCGTATTTTCACAATTAACCTGAAACTTACAAAACTCACCGAAAACATATATTAGTAACCAAAAGCCTCGTGAAATAGCATAATTTAAGTCATAGAAGTATATAAAATCGACGTATAAAATACATCGATCAAATACCCCCAAACTTGAACTTTGCTCGTCCACGAGTAAACAAATAAACTTATAAATACAAAAGCATATAAATAACAAAAATTAAAATCTTTTTGTGAGGGTGACACTATTTACACTCCTCTATAAACCCACAAACTCAAGGAGACTCTTTCGAGTGACTCGACTATGCAGATAAATACAAAAACAGATAAATACAAAACTAAAATAAAACTACAAATAAAACATAAAATCTTTTTGGCTTCATCTCAAGTTATAGGTGTATGGCATGCAAGTAATCTCAGTTTGGTGCTCACCACATATATGCAGGCTTAGTCATTTAAAACCAACTAGTCTTTTCTTAAGACTGCTACTACTTTTAATTTCTCCGTGTGTGTGTGATCACCAGTCTTAAAGAATATCTTAACTAAAACAGTTTTATTGAGCTAAACACCACATTCATATGAAAATCAAAGTTTAATAGAAAATCATGCATTAAGAAGTATGAGATCTACCATCCAAACCTGGTCAGTTACAGACAAAAAGGTTCCAAGGATTTAAAAGACTTATACATCCATCCCATGCACTTCTATGTATGTCATACAATGCTCTCCTATCCCAATGACTTCTAATAGCTAAGATTATGCTAACACAGTGAGCTTTTAGGGTGAATATCAGTGATTATGAAGTGTGTGATCAATTTCATGTTACTCACTTGACATTAAAGACAACATAAGCATTGGCAAGAAGATCATTAGGTCTTTATAAGCTTGTAATGTAAGGCCAAGGTGTTGGGGAATATGAAGGAAAGGAGTAAGAATTCAAAGTGAGAGAGTAAGACTACCCTTTATCCCTCATACTTCCAAGCAAAAGGATGTTTTCCCTATTTAGGCTAGGACCTGCAAAGACCACAAGTGGAGGGGTGCTTTCTGTAACTTTTTAAGTTTTCTTCTTTCCCCCCCCCCCCAAACTTGTTTTGGGCAATAAATTCTTCTAAAAATATCACATCTCTCTAATCAGCAGAATTTTTCTAAAATATTTTCTCTTGAAAGCTATGCTTCCATTTGAATCTTTGTTTACACTCTTCTTCTTTCGTTTCATTTTTCGTCGACACATGATTTTTTTTTTCGACGACGGAAAGAAGAAGCCTTCGGAAAAATAGCCTAACTGAAAAGAAGTGGTCCTCCCAAAATAAATTTCCCACCCACATCTTACTCTCTCAAAGGGTAGGCTAAAAGTGTATAGGCTTTTAGGGTTAAGTTAATGTGGGTAATAGAAACGATGACGAATGGGGGTTTCAATAGTGTGCTTAGCACACGCCATTCTTTTTCATTAGGCTCAAAGGGGACACTAGGTGTAAGATCCCGATTCCCGGTTAGCTTGAATTGCGTGCAATGCTCGCATTTCTTCTTTGGTTAATTGCTCGTTTGGTTTGTGAGAGAGTCTAAATGTGTATGAGAGATTACATTAAGACCAAAACACTTTTAAGAGATGTCATATAGTTGTTGATTTGCTAAAGTCAAAAGTCGTAACCCGACGATAGTCGAAATGTGACGCGATTGAGAGTTTGTTCGGATTTTGTGTTCTTGACCTCGATTTGGTCCTAGATCTTTACATGATGATTTAATAACATATGTAGATGTGTTAGACTTCTAATTGGATGCATTCCATAAGTCTCGTGAAGTTTTAACGCCTCGAGAATAGCAATTCTCCTTATCGCGTAGTTTGAGATTGAGCCGGGCGATCGTCTCGTCTTTCAGGAGCTTGTTTCCCCTATCTGTTGTTCATCATCTGAGAGGGATTCAGGCCTATTTTGTAGCCCTAATAGGTGTTTACAATCATGGGTTATTACCCGTCGGTTTGTGGTTTCATTCGACGTTTTGATAGCAAGTTGTTACGTCTTGCGTCGGTTTTGCCCCGGGTTGTTTCGGGTGTTGTTTATGGGAGTTTAGACTTACTTTAAAAGTGGTTTGAGACTTGGATGGATTAGTTTAATTTTTGAGGACTTTAAGGGTTCAATTTTGAGCCATTTCGAAGCTTTAAGGCTCAAGGATGCATGCGGGAGAGGCCGGGACCGAGCAAGGAAGCAACAAAAGTCGGGAAGGGGTAGTAAGGAGTGATGCAGTCACATCATTTAAATACCAAGCGACCGCAAGGGTCCCTGGCAGCCTGTTACGGGATTTTTTGGGGAAAATTGAATTGTTGACCAATTATACCCACCCAAACCCAACCTAAACTAATCCTAAACCCTCCTAACTAACCTAAGACATGTCCTAACCATCTATTGGTGTTTTAGAGGTGGATTAAGTTGGCTAATTAGAGAGAAACAACCCCACCCACCTAAACTAATCCCACTTACTTTCTATCATATATAAACCACCAACACTTCATTAAACCTCTCATTTTCTGCCTACACTTCACAAAAACGTGGGAGAGCTTGAGAGAGGAGATTTCTAGGGTTCTTGAGTGCCCAATCTTGGAGGCCATAGCTTGGGACCTTCATTTCTCAAGCTACACCATAGTTTTGAAGAAGGGATTGAAGAGAACAACACCCAACACCAAGAATTTCAGGATTGTGACTTGAAGGGGCTGATTTGAGGTAAGTTTCTACCCTATTTCTCCTTCTTTTGGGCTCCATTGACCCTAGGGAAACAATCATTTGTGCTATGTGAGGTCAATGGAAGCCATTGTTAGGGTTTGTAGAAGATGCCATGAACCCTAGGTTTTCAAATTTATGATAGAGTTGATTGAACCTATGTGAGACCATGATTTATGTGAAATTCATGTTCTAAATGGTCTATTGAACTTGGTTATGTTGGTTATCCATGAGTATTGAGGTTGATTTGGTAGAGATACTTGGAGGGTGTTTTGCCCAAATTTGGTTTAGCTTGCAAAATTATGGATGTGAGCTTAATTACTATGTTTTATATGCTTAATAGAGTATATTAAACCATGTTGTATGATTTAATCATGAATTGGGAATTATGATTGGTAAGGTGACTTGAATGAATTTATGCACAAGATGGCCAATTTGTTCTAAGTTGCATTGCGAAGTAATTTGTGGGGTTTATGTGAGTTTAACGAACATGGGAAGATGGCTATTGATGTTGGTTATGAACATAGAGGATATTGAGACTCATGGCTTCTATGCCCTAAAATTTTAGAAAGGGTAGATTAGACTCAACGGAGTCATTATAAGCTCGATAATATGCTAAGCAAACTTGGGTTGAAATCCTACGACGATTGGATTTCGTTTGGTTAATGGAGTGAAAAACATAACTTCCAAACTTTAAATGGTTGGTGATTGTGACGTGTTTTGTGGATTTTAGTCTTGGGAATTAAGCCCGAATGACTATTGGGAATTGTTTGTAAACTTTAATGAATTATTTCGGTGTGGAGTTATAAAACACATAAAGAATGAAATGTGTTAGTAAGACTCAACGGAGTCGTTATAAGGCCAATAAAATGATAAAAAAACCTTGGGTTGAAACCCTACAATGTTTGGGTTTGTTTGGGTTATGATTTTGCACACCGGGTTTTTGGTTTGTGTCCAATGGAGACACTCATGGTATGAAGACTCATTAGAAATATGTTTTGAGCATGCTTGTTAGAGCATGGACATTTGAGACCAACGTATGGTCACGTGTATATGTAAGAGAAGATTAAGAAAGAATTCTCTCCTTAAGGATTTTGGTTGCGTGCTTATAAAAGCACTAGTGAGAAGTGACTACGGAGTAGTCATGATGTTTTGAGTATGAGGTTGGTGTTATCGATCATGTAAAAACCTAGTTTATTGCTTGCATGTTTATTGCATGAGATCATACTTTCATAATCATCATTAGTATGTTAACTTAGCTCACTTATATGCTTAAAGTCGATAGCATGTTCATTGACGTCATTTGGGTTGCTCGTTTGCACCTTTCCTTCACGAGTTGCTTTGAAACTCGGGTTTGTGTTTTATGTTGTAAACACTTGGATAAATGTTAGAGACCACTCATAACATCATTAACACACTTTAGATATTGGTTGAATGCTAGTTGCATCGTCGGTTTGATTGCTAGTTTGATTCGAGTGGTAACCCTTCTTTGTTTAACCTTTTCGGTTGTCGTTCGGGAGTGTTCTGTCTGAGTTCTTAGCCATGTTTGAGTGAGGTTTGAACATGGATTTGCTTTGGTTATTGTTTAGAGGTGTTTAGGGTTGAATTCTAGACCATTTCGGGCTTTGGAGGACTTGAGGGTGCGAGGGGGAAAGGCCTAGAACTTGCGAGGGGCTAAAATGAAAATATTAGGCATGACAGAGTGATGCGGTCGCATCACTCTTACCCAAAGCGACCGCAAGGGTCCATTTACAGGATTGCGGGATTTTCTGCATATTGACCAATTTGCCTAACCAAACCCCACCCAAACCCAACCTAACCCACCCTAAACCACCCTAGTTCGTCCTACACATCATCTCATGCATGCTTGACAAGTTTCAAGTGATTTGAATGCATGTGCAACACTTGGCAAGGAAAGACCTCCAACATGCACACACATGCATTGGCCACCCCACTTCAGCCATTGCATGCCCATTACCTCCACTAAACCCACCATAATCAGTCATCCTCTTCCAAATTCGTGGCTGAACATTTCTTGAGAGTTATAGAGAGTTTATACAAGCTTCTTGAGTGTTCATCAATGGTGGCCAAGCTTTGAAGAAGCCATTTCCAAAACCGATCGGTAGAAGTGAAGAGGAGAGCAAGGAGAACACATACCCAACCTTGCATGGACGTTTTTGTACAACTTGTAGAGCTTGTTTAAGGTAAGTTACAACATCTCTTCTTATTTCTTTTAGCCTCATTGACCCTAGGGAAAACAATCTTGCTATATGAGGTCAATGAGTGCACTTAGGACTTTGTAGAGATGTCATGTTCTAGATTATGTTATGTGATGAATTTGGGTTGTATGAACAGATTATAGACCTATTATAAACCATGATTTTAATGTTATATAGGTGTAGTAATGTATGATATATCATGCTACTTTGTTGTCTAAGTGTTGGGAACATATTGGATGAGATAGTTAGGCTTGTAGAGATACCATGATCTTGTATGTGCTAAATGATGTATTTTGGGTTGTGTAAACAGATTATGATCAGTTTGTAAATCATAATTTTAATGTTATTTAAGTGTGATAAATTATGATAAATCATTCCATCTTGTTGTTTAAGCATTGGGAGCATGTTTGGTGAAATAGTTATGCTTGTAGAGATGCTATGTTCACGTATATGCTAGATGTTATGTTTTTTATTGTATGATCAGTTTATAAACAGGTTATAAACAAGTTGTAAACCATGTTTAAGATGTTATTTAAGTGTGATAATGTATGATAAATCACCCTACTTTGTTGTTTAAGCATTGAGAGCATGTTTAATGAAATAGTGAGACATGTTGAGATGCTATGTTCACGTATATGCTAAATGCTACATTTTTAGTTGTATGATCAGATTATAAACAGGTTGTAAACCATGTTTAGGATGCTATTTATGTGTGGGAAAGTATGATAAATCACCCTACTTTGTTGTTTAAGTGTTGGGTGCATATTTGATGAAATGACGAGAATGTATATGCCTAGTTTGTGACTTTGATTCTATGTTTCATACTTGATTGTTTGATTGGGGTTTTATGGGTTTAATGACCTTAGTAACCTATTTAATTACGTTAGTATGGACATAGGAGAGTATTGAGGCCAATGGCTTCTATACCCCAATTTTGAAAGATTGACTATGACTCAACGGAGTTGACCATTGGGTTAGTATGACGTTAAGGAATATTAAGCCTATGTCCTACGAATTTTGGGGTAGTATTAATGGGGGTTAAGCCTCCAAGCATTTTAAAGTGTATGAAGAACACTTGATGATTAGAGTCTTGATTTATCTCTAATGTGATTATGTGCTAGTTGTGAATTAAAAGCATGACTAGATGATTGTAGAGTACTTGCCTACTTATTTGAGCATATGAATATGAATTACGTGTGCTTGAAGTTTGAGTCCAAATTGAGTCGGTTTGTTGAGTCTTTGGGGCGGGGCGATGCATGATCTTACGATCTTCACCTAATTGTAAGATGAGATTGTGATTTTGATGGATCGCCCGCCGGATTGCACACACCTCTATCGATGTACGGTAGGGAAGTAGTTATCTTAGTTGTAGTATGGAAACATGACTTTGATAACTATCGGAACTCGAGCGGAAATGTCTCGGGGGCGTCGATATCCACGAAAGGGATATCGAGGACACATAAGTTTGGCACATGTTTTGCGGGAGCGACATGCGCGGAAAAAAGGTAACGATATCACCTCCCTTTTGTATGAATTGACTCACGAGTGCTATATGTGAATAATGTGCTACGTGAACATGATATGATATGAAATGATGGTTGATTGAATTAATGAAATGTTATACTTGTTGATAACATGATATTCAAGATTGTTAAGTATGAATGCCTTGACATGATTATTTATGAAATGTATATTATGTCAATTGCATGAATTATTATTGTTGAGCATGATGCCATGACAGGAAGTTATTGTTAGTAACTTGCTAAATCTTTATGACTTACTTCTATTTGTTTTGATTGTTTTCCTAGATCCGAGCCGTGCAAGTGGATCGAAGTGATTGTTGTTTTACATTGAAGAAGCTTTGGCAAGGTTGCTACCTTGTATTATTAGTACCTTTTATTTGGCAAGGACGGCGGGACATAAAGTTATATAAACTTTATGTGGGGTAGCAAGACTTTATTGTGTGATATTTGAACTTATGTTTATTATTTCTTAATGTTTTGAGCCGACATATGTTAGTCGTGCCTATGTATTTATGTTGATCATGCTTTTGTTGTTTAACCATGTATTGGTTTGTTTAATATGTTTATTATCCGGCATGTTTTAGCCGTCAAGCATGTTAGACTAGAGTTGTAGACTTAGTTTAATATTGGGTTCCTAGTAGCGTCGCCGATGACTTGATATATAATTGCCATAAATTGTTATATGTGCCTATTGTTGCGTCACATGATTTTATTTTTGGACCAAGAGATTCATTATCTCTAAGGTTGTATTAGTTTGAGCTTGTTAGCTCGGGCGCCCTTGTTTAAATATTATACGCTTCCATGTGTTAAAGTTTTGGCGTACGCCCGTTATGGCCTTACCCACTATACGCTACTTGTTTATGTTACTTGCCTTTTTTAGAGGCGGCACGACCTCGGGGGTCTGAGGACTCGAGGTCGGGATCGCCACCAGTGTGACGATTAGGACTATGATTGAGTCGGTGTACTTTAAATAAAATACTAAAATAATAAGTCTTGAATTGTGGATATTTTGAGACTAGCGTAGTAGTCTTTGGGTTGATTTGAGTTGAGGATTATGGAAGACCTCACATTATATAGTATTAAGCTTGTATATTATACTTGGTAGGTTGATGACTTGAGGCATAATGAATACCTCAATAAGTAGTTCTTGAACTAAACTTATAAGTTAGTTGAACACAAATGGTTATATGCAAATATATGCATTATTCATGATGTATGGTAGAGCATTATGTCCTACTTGATTTTATGCAATTATATGCATGGTTTATGAGATTTAAAAGGCATTATGTCTACGTGGTTATATGCAAATATGTGCATGGATTATGGGCTTTTTGGAGCATTATGCCCTACTTGTTTATGCAATTATGTGCATGGTTTATGAGATTGTTGTAGAGCATTATGTCTACATGGTTTAATTAGTCCGATAATTATGAATTTGGTCTCATTGGTTTATACAAGTAAATATCTACTTGATCATTTGGTTTAAAGTCCAGTGGCGGGTTTTGGTTGTTGTTATCGGCAATGGGACGATTCATAGTCTTTTAAGGAACAATCGTTATGAATCGTTGCATTGGGTCCTTTCTCCTCTATTTGGCCAATAGTGGGATGTGAGTCTCGAGAGAGCCATCTAGCTACTAGAGCTCCCATTTCCCATCAGGAGCTGGATGAATGTAAGATACTCATTAAGGGCGTGAGTTGAGATTATTTGGGAGAAACCCCGAGTATGATTGATTGGGAATGAGCCGGATCATGGTTTGAGATTGATCTCATGGTAAGTTGGTTGGGTTTTGAACCCGGATTTGTAACGGTTGGATCCGTTTCTTGCGCATATTTATTTATGAGCATTTATATGAAAATAATATGCTACTTGATTTATGTGAGTTTATGTGCTTTAAAAATTAAGTACATGTTTCATGATGGTATACTAGCATGATACCATGATTTTATATGATTGTGCATTTATGCCATGCCATGTCATAATATGCCACATGTTGCATTTAGAAACTTCTTGGTCATTATGACTCACTCGTGTGATTGTTTTACCTAGTGTGTGATGGATTGAATGTAGCGGCGGCTTGGATAACGACTTAACGGTGGTCTTCAAGTCAAAAGCTTGGAGTTATTTATTATTATGTTGTTATTTATTTGTGAGGCTCGAATGTAAAGTTATGTAGACTTTACTTGGGTAGAATGTAGTAGTATGTTATGGTTTTGTATTTGGGAGCCGGTATGCCGTTGTATCCTAGAAATTATCCTCGTTGTCATTTCGAGCATGTGTGGCTCGTTTATTCTAGTTTTGGTATTATTATTGTTCCTACCTCCGACAGTTTTTAGTCGTGAGTTTTGGTTGGTGGTTTAGCATTAATTATATTGCTATAGTTGAATTGTTCCTCCGGCATGTTATAGCGTCGAGTGGTGTTTATCGGGTTGGGATTTTTCTGCATTGCCGGCCTTGGTTGCCGATGGTTTGTTGTGCGTGTCTAATGTTGCGTCCGCACGTCGGGCGTTTGGGCGAGAGATTTACCATCTCTTTGGTTGTTTATATTTAGGAGCTTGTTAGCTCGGGTTCCATTATGGTTTTGCTTCGCGAGTTTTGTTATTATTTTCTGTATCGCCGTTATGGCTTTATATTCTGTCTTGAGCTTGTTGGCTCATCTTTTGACTTCGCACCATTATGCTTAGCAGGTGTTTGTGCGTCTCTTAGTTTGTCACGATGGCACGACCTTGGGATCTCGTATTGAGATCGAGATTGGATCACATAGGGGATATATTTTAGTATAGGTTAGGGGAATATTTAGGCTCTAACGATCCAAAGATGGCCTAAGTCATTTCTTAATGCCAAATGCTCACATAGTATTTAAAGCAAGTAAGACAAC
>JABEVN020003682.1:0-17276 GCA_013146195.2 Codonopsis lanceolata | reverse complement strand
CCTCGATCAAATTTGCGATCACATATGGCAATCACGATCTACTCCAACGTGGCTAACGTGTCAACCGAATAGAAAACAAAGTACGATGAGTCATAATGACTCAAGACGCTACTACTAAACAATATATCATAATATGAAACATTGTTACAAAAACAATAAAATCGCTGCTACTTATCGATGAAGCTCATGAAGACGGGTGGTATACTTTACAAGAAATCTCTCTTCTCACATACTAAACTGTCCAAATGAACAAGGATGGAATTCCCTGTTCAACACAAACCAAATGAATTAGAATGTAATTCTCATGAAAACACTTCATGTAAGTATATGTAACTTTAAATACACACGTCAAGTCATTCATGAAACTAGCAAGTATAGGCATGCATATTCATATGTATGCATATCAAGTTATAGAATTATCAAGTATAAGTATTTATACCTACAGATATACACACCATATAATTCATAATGCGCAATCCAGATAAACATGGTCACTTTCGATCCCATATCACAATTAATACTTTGTTGACACATAAGTGCTTGAAATAAACCCCGTAACGGGAGGATATATTGTAGAGCCGCTGTCGCAACGTAAATCCTGCAATACAAGGCGTTAACTGGATACGTATGTCGGATGTACGTGATTGACACATCGTCCCTGAATAGTATGATGTCAAGCGCCCTTATGGTTACGACAAGGTACTCTTCTCCAAAGTGATCAAGAGAGGAAGTTTGTGTAAATTTCTGGTTCGGAAATTCATCACTACCATGAATCTCACGATTCGTAACGGTGATGCATTGTCAACCAGGGAAACAAGGACAAGTATGCCAGCTCGACTAATGGGGGAGACAAGTAGATGTTTACTCATCAAATCAATCAAATAAGGAACAAGTTCGACATGAGCGAACTTATTCAACAAATAGATGTTTACTCATTTATGAAATCAAGTAGGGATTGAGCTCGAAAGTAGCGAACTCAACCAGGTCAAGTAGATGTTTACTCACTCAATAACTCAAGTAGGTAGCGAGCTCGACAAGAGCGAACTCGTCTAATCAAGTAGGCATATAATAATACTCCACCATTAACAATCAACCAGGAACATAAATCCAATGAAGAATATCGAAACTTGTATCTTAATTAAACAAGTCTCAAACGTCGTAGGGATTAATCATTGAGCCGGTATTGTTCAATGACTCACTAGTATCGACTCCGTCGAGTCATTTCTGTAATTCCAATCAAATAGAGTTTGAATACTATATGTATTCAAAGACTATTTTATATGTTCTCGTTGAGACAATAGCTATGTTCTTGTTCCATTTAGGAACCTTAGTGGAAAGTCACTAAGTCAAGTACATAAGGGAAGCGTAAGTTGATTATTGTCTAATCAAGCTTAGTTCAATTTCGATTCATAATTCCATTTAATAGAAGATTCCAAGTTCAATATAAATCAATAACAAACATAAATCAATAACTGTAAAATAGATCAGGCATGAAGACAAGTACATTCAATATGCTCATAAATCATATTATAGAAACACGTAGAAGAATCAACTCTTGACAAGGTAGAAAATCATGCTTTTAGTCATAACATCAAATAGATATATAGTATTCCATATTCAATTTTTAAACAAGGTTAAGTTATAACACAACCATCAATCCATCACATAGTTTGTCTAGGATCATAAAGCCATTTACTAAACTTTTCCTAGAATAATCATTTACTCTATAACCCAAAAGTTGTAGTAATCAAAGACTTAAGCAACGCAAGAGGGAAGACGATTTGTAAGGTCAACCATACTGGAAAGTCCTAGATAACAACTTAGTTATCCTTGACATAAACAAATAGACTCTATGTAGAGAGTACTAAAGTAACTTCGATCCAAAACATCTCATATGATAGTTCTCAAATTCATTATCTCGGGTTCCCCAAATTATTCACAGGGAGACTCTAGTGAGTCGGTATCCTACCAACAATAATCTCATTTCCTTAGGTTTCACACAGGCGTAGATTACATTCTTACAAGTCTTGGGACTTCGTTGAAGTCTGACAAGCATCAACAGGTCTAACTCATAAACAAACCAATTCAAGTGTCTTTCATTCGAGTCACATATTTGCGACCCAAACATACCTAACCCAAAGACTAGCGATAAAATAGTACTTATCCTCAACAAGGACTTCCAATAGAGTCCTAAGCCACAAATCCACCTAAATCACCAACTTTCACTCAACACTAATTGCATGACATACCCAAGTAACCTAAGAATCATCAGCTAAACTATAAAATCATCATAACACACACCAACGAGAACCGTAAAATTTAACTCAAATGAAACAACTATCAATCGCGCCCAAGGCATAAACCCCCCAATATCAAACAATTGTGGTGATAGAGAGAGAAAAAGCTAACGATTCTCCGCGAGAAGAGCCAAATGACCACTTAAATTGCGAGTTTGCAAATTCATCATCTAGTAATCGTTTCATCCCCATCAAAAAAAAACAAAACAAAACAAAAAAACAAGTTCATTAATAGAAAATGAAAAATGAGGGGAAATTTTTTAACAAACCATTTCCACTCATTCTAAAATCAAGTAATAATAAATTTAAAAAGCTGACCTTTGAAGTGAACGGCTGCGTAGATCTAGCATCCGTGAAATTGAAAATCAGTACAATCTTTGGGATCAAAGTTGGTGATTTAGGCTCTGGATTTCCCCCTCGTTCGTGTGTCGAAGCCCATTGCACGTTTAACCACCCTATGACCCTCTTTTCCATCTTTCTGAAATTGTGGTTCTCTTTGATATGTGTTAGCCTATTTGAGAAACTGAAGATAACCAGATTTGTTAGCCAGTGATACAAATATATTTGGCTGTGTTATCAGCTTTATCTTTGAAACTAGTAGGGTCCATATCAATTGTTGAATACAGCGGAAGACTAGTAAACAAATTAACAAGGTATAACAGCAAACAAATCACAGACTGTCGAAATTTTATTAGAGACTCTTGAAAATGTTCTAGAGATACAACTATTTATATAGATACATTAGAAACCCTGAAACCCTTAAAAGAACATAAAACTGACAAAGCAACAAAAACCTAAAAAACGGAGCCAAGCGGTCGCTCAGCCCAAAGCACTGGGCGACCGCGCAAAATATAGTAGCATGGCTCAAAGGATTCTTGATCAAACGGTCACCTAGTCAAAACATTGTTGCCTGGGTAATCGAGTCATCCCATTATCAATATCAACTGATTGCCATCCATCATCAATGATTACAAACTTTGGAGAAATCCAACCTTTAATTTCTCCAAGTTGTGACCAAAAGGTAGCAGCTAGTACCATCGTAGTCTAAACGATATATGTATTGAAAAATATTAAAGACATACATGCCTTTCTAATCCATGCTTTAGACGACCTTCAGAGGTAACATCCGTATAGAAAGCATCCGTATGGAAAAAAAAAGTAGATCTTTTTATGCTTAAATTTCAGTATGCTCACAAATAGTCATTGTAAATTGTGACAATGGATTAGTGGGCCTATGAACTAAGCTAAAAGGTAGCCTTTCATTTCCGCTTATTCCTGTGAGCTAAGAGATTATGCATAGTGCTCCAAATTCCAAGCTACCCAACTTAATAGCAAGCTTGATGATAAGAACTACATGCATTATGATTCAGACAGTAAGAAACTGATCACAATAGGCCCAAGGAAAATATTCTAGGTAATCTAGCATTACTTTGGAACCTAAGCTACGTAATAGAAACTCACTAAAAAACTCTTAACTGGGATCTATGCTTCTATATGCCTTTTAAAAAAAATAAAAAAATCTTAAAACTAATTTCCATTTAAATCAAATTTTATGTTTTAGCATTGAGCTTGCATGTTTATCTGGTCATCTTGCTGCTATGCTATTCCTCGTCTTCCGTAAAAAACTACATTGAGAGCTTATGGGATTCCCGGTAGCTTTATATTTATGTAGACAAGTATTGTATTGGCATGCGTTATTGTAGATTTTATAATATCATATGGAATCCTGGAATTTGCATATTAGTTTCTGATACTATTTTATTTAGGACAAGTAAAAGTCATTAGCTCTTTTTCCCTGGTTCGGTTCCTTCATCCTTGCGTAGAAAACTCATCGATGTTGGTTGTTTAACCAACACTTTTGATCAGATTTAGTCTTTTGTAGTCTTCATCATTTATTCATTGACATCGACAAAGAATCTTTCCTCTGAGTTTAATAAATAGGCAATTCCCCTATGATTGGATTTATTGATATGCATATCCTTTTTTTTTACTTGATCGAACCTTATCGGATATATTTGTGTCATTGTCCCATAATTGGTGTTTATGTATGTCCAATTGCAATCTACACCAAATTGATCCAACCCAAGTCCAGAAACATTGATTTGAACAAGTCTTAAACTAGACGCCCAAACTGATACAAACCAGAATCGGGTAGTTTGAGTCAGGGAGGGAGGAAGTAATCAGATGTCTCAAGTTTTTTGTTCGTGCCATACATTTTAGAAATGCAGAAATAATATGCCAAAGGGTTATTATTGTTGGAATATGTCTGCTAAAACAATTTTTATTTATTTGCATATTCCGGAACACCTTGATTTGTTTCTTCCCATTATTGCATGTTCTAACAAGTGACTAAAAGGGGTGCATACCGGTTAGTGTGACAACTTGTTGAACACTGCATAGGTCTTAGGCTAGGTGTGTCCGAGTTTTAATCCTACTCTTACGTGATGACTTCAGCAGACCAGTTATTCAGTATCAGCACCATTAGACTTGCTACATGATGATAACTTCTACATAGATATCATACGAGCAAACTTGCTACGGGTTGATAGTTCCTTCCTCAACAATGTCGACCAGCAGACATGTCTACTGGAAGATAAAATCATTAAGGAAACATCAATCCAGGAGACCTTCAATCCTTCTTGGGATGCACCTGCAAACTACAGTGGAATTATTGTAGATGTTCAGAAACGACAAAATGCTTAAGCTTCTCCAAAAGTCAACTTAGAGAAGCAACTTGACAAGTATCAGACCTATAAGATCTAGTGAGATTTTATTAAATAGATATTCCTCTCTACAATTGGGTTTGAAAGATTGATTGTAGCTAGAATTATATAAGATTATTGATGACTGTATTTTATACGCAGTTATTGGGTATTATTCCGACTTAAATTATGCTATTTCTCGAGGTTTTGGGGTCTAATACATGTTTTAGTGTTATTTTATAGTTTCAGGGACTTTTGGAATAATTGTGCAAAATATAGGCACTTTATGCTGAATTGAAGAATTTCAGGGACCAAAATACAAAAGCTGGAAACTTAAAGGCAAAAGGCTGAAAATCAGAATTTCCAGCACAAATTCATCTGCCACTTTTAGTGTTTTAATTGTCTTGAGAAACATGAAAGTCCTATTTGAACTCTTTTTAATGTGGTAATTATATTGTATCTCATTTTCCTTCTTGTTGTGGGATTAATTAGGTATAAATAGATCCCTTTAGGTTAGGAAAAAAGGAGGAGAGAAGTTTTGTATTATTTTTCTTTGTCTATAAAGAAAAATTCTCCAAGAATGGTGCAAGGTTTTGTATTTTCAATTATGGAGAATTAACTCCATAATCTAGGAATTGGAGGTAACTTGTATCAAATATTTTGTTCTATATACATTTTTATTCATTCAATTCTTGTTGATCATGGTGTTTATCAACCCATTTATTATCTAGCTTTGAACAAATAAATATAATCGCAAGTAATAAAGGCTTAGAGGTGTGGATAACTGCATGGCCTAAATGCATATGTCGTACAGTGGCTCACCATCATGATAAATTGAACCTATCGATGCACGAGAGTGATAAGTTAGGGTCAGGTTCATATATATGACCTAAGTGACAGTTAGATTCCATATGTTCTTGTGCTTAGGATAAAGGATGGATGAATTATTTGGAGATGGAGACTGGACGGTAATTTGACAGGTTATATCTATCTTTTGTGAACGAACCCAAGGTATTGAATGATATTTTATTTAAATGAACAATAGAGTAGATACAAGTGAATCCTAATTCCTAGACTATTTACAAATCTTTGATTTATCTCATATTTATATGCTTTGTTAGTTAGGTTATTTTATTGCTTTCTAGTTAGTTTGATTTATAAAAACCAAAAAATAAAACTCCATTAGTTATTAATTGCTTTATTTTAATAGATTAATTAAATTTACTTTAATCAAATTCAAATCTCTATGGTTCGACCCTTGCCTCCAAGCTGTTCTACAATAGTCTTGTCCACTTGTAAGGAAATAAATTTAAAATAAGACACGATCAATTACCAAATAGCCTATAAGTAAAAACACAAAGAAAACAAAATATAAAGTTTTAATAAAAATGCTTTAAATACAAACTGTCAATGAACTGCTCAATGAAGAGTTCATTGAAGCAAAAGAAAGCAGCTGAAATAAAATAAATAAAACTATAAAAGGAAGTATAGAGAAATTGAACTCCAGAGATACTTTTGATCAATATATGTAAAATCAGCATATTGATCGAGACTCATGGCTAAAAATATTCCACTAGTAAAATGGTTTAAGCTCATTATATAGAAAGACTAACAAAATATAATTTATGCAAAAACTCTATATGAAGTAGATATGGATCTTAATAGCACTAACACCTTAGACTACCTAGACTGATATACACTCAATAGCTTTTAACAAAGAGGTAGGAGGTAATAACATAAAATTGTGCTGGTGACATGATGAATGTAGGCTCCGATGAAACTTTATTCAACAGTACATTCAGAATGTAGCAGTTTCAAAATTTCTTTATCTTCTCTCTATTGTGTTCTCTCTTTGTGATTTATATTTCCGTTAACATCAATGCTGAACATCATCTTGTATTTATATGCACCAAGAAGGCCTAGAATCCTTGTACAATAAGTAAACAAACTTACCATAAGCAATTAGTAGGTTAGTGAATTAAATAAAGACTCTAATACAATAAATAAAGACTTACCATATTTACATAGATTATATACCAAATAAACAAAGGATTAATCAATAGGTCAACCATGAGAGTGTACCAAGAAACACGGCCCAAACCAAGACTTTCTAGGAAATAAACACAAACCCTAAATACAAATTTACTAAAATATTCTTTTTATAAAAGGTTAAATAAATATACTTTAATTTATGAGAGAACCGAATAATATATATATATATATATATGTGTGTGTGTGTGTGTGTGTATATATATATATATATATATATATATATATATATATATATATATATATATATATATATATATATATATATAGCATAAACTTATTTAAATACTAGATATATAAATATACTTAGGAAATATAAATCATAAAGATATATAAACAAAATACAGGAAATAATCAAGAAAGACAAAACATAATAATAGATTAATTTCAATAATATTTTTTTAACGAGAATTTCAATAATATAAATCAATTAAGAATGATGATAAAATAATCTCTAACAATCTTCCCCTTTTTGCCTTTCTCGACAAAAACAAACCAATCAAAAATATATGAAATATTTTAAGCATAGTTTTGATAAAACATAATAACCCCCCATAAATTTAAAAAGTAATAAAAAATTATATTTTAAGTTTAAGTTTTGAAAATCAGAATCCTCTATCTTTTATAAAAATAAAATCAACTCCCCATTAGTTAAAAATCAGATACGAAAACATTTTGATATAACACAAACTCCCCCTTAATTTAAAATCAAGTAATTAACAATATCAAAATATTTAAAACCATTAGAAAATATTTTTGTAAACATTACTACAACCTCTAAGTTTAAAAACAAATGTAAAACCTATTTTAAACAATGAACTCTAGCAATAAACATATACATAATGATGTGTCCGGCCCAAACCCGGTCACGAG
Organism: Codonopsis lanceolata; assembly: GCA_013146195.2. NCBI lineage: Eukaryota > Viridiplantae > Streptophyta > Magnoliopsida > Asterales > Campanulaceae > Codonopsis > Codonopsis lanceolata. Next base: position 9,355 of record JABEVN020003682.1, on the reverse strand, counting down.
TAAAGCGCAAGCGCCCACCACGAGCTCAATTAGCATGGGACCTACCAACTTAGCGGTCAGAGCTAGTGAGGTACCGAGAAGAATACTACAACCCCCGTCTAAACCTAGTCGAGCACAGGTCTTGCCTGCCCGACCAAGGGCCATGCCAGAGGTCCACACTTGTCTTCAATAGATCTGTACCATATGGTTGGGTAGAGCTTTGTTCGCCCAGGCAAGCATCGAGTAGGGAACCTTAGAAACTTGCTCTCCAAGACAGGTCAAAGGTTCCCTTATCCGAGTAGGACACTTGTCATATTTGCTCCTATATTCACGCGACCAGCCGTCTGTCACGCCTACAATTTAGCGATTTCCTCCTAAATTGGCTAGGTAACTATGGAAACCAAATCCCACAAGGATTTTACGTCATTGGGGGCCTATAAATACCCCTCCATAAATCATAAGCAAGGTACACATTTTTTCTTAAGCTTAGAACATCTGTCAAATTGTTTTTTGACTCACACGACACTTACTCTCACACCTGAGTGGTTTCGCGAGGTCAAGCTTTGCACTCCCATTAAAATGATTTCGTGATCTTAAACAGGTTCAAGCAAGTAGATCAAGCTCAAATATCCTCTACACCAAACGGACAGCCTAAGGCTGATATTTTTGCCACATCACATAAGTCAAATTCAAAACAAATCAAATCCAACATGCATATCGAACAATTTAAGGATCAAACAATCATAGCAAATGTTTATAACTATCAATCATCAACAAGAAACAAGAAACAAGCTACAAGCAATAAATGTAAAACCTATTTTAAATAAAGAACCCTAGCAATAAACATATGCATAAGTCAAATTCAAAACAAATCAAATCCAACATGCATATCAAACACTTAAGGATCAAACAATCATAGCAAGTGTTTATAACTATCCATCATCAACAAGCAACAAGCAACAATCATTATAATTACTATCAACTCCCCTTGAATAGCAAACTTCTCCCCTTGGTTTTGACTAGAAATAAGCAAAACTTGTAATAAACTCAACCAAAACAACAAAAGAAAGTTGCGTAAAAATAAATCAGGAGAAATTGGTTTTAAAATAAAATAATCAATATGATTATCAAAGTAGAACAAAACCATAGTGTAGACACCCCAATTTCGTACCCCTGGTATGTGACATGATATAAAATATCAAGACCTGTTAAAACATTAACAAATGTCAAGTTACAGGGTCAAAAGTGCAAAAGGACAAAGCAGGATGCGCAAAAGGACGAATTGTAGGGACTAAAGTGTTCAAAAATGGCATATTTTGAAAATGGGCATGGCTACCCATTAAATTGGGCTTGGCGCCCAAAATGGAGGGGGGTGGCGCCCAAAATGCTTTCTCTCTATGCACAGTACACAAACATTTGCCGTAAAATGCAATTGATCCAACGCAAGGTACAACCATTTGATGCGTAGAGAAGGAAATTTAATTCCTTCGATGTCCCTGCTTCCTCCTATAAATAGAGGCACCCGGCTCCTCATTTGAAAACACATTCCTTTGTAAAGCTTCTCCGCGTTAACGTTACGCTGGAGAATTAGAGAGCGGTGTGAGATAGTGAGTGATCACCTCAAAAAGCCTCGAAACCCTGCCAAACTTCCTCCAAACACAAAACCAACCGGTAGGAGTGTACCTTAGCCCCCCAGCTAGGTATCCACCCTTTTTCCCCGGTCCAAAAATCGTGGAAAGAGCATTTGCTCTGCCCGATTTAAAAGGCCAAATCAGCCAGAAGTAAGCCGTTACTCTGCCCGATTTCAGCCTACCTCAAGCCAACAAACAAACAAACACAAACAGTTACTCTGCCCAAATCCATAGGCCGAAAGTAACTTTCAGAAGCGGTCACGCTGCCCAAATTCACACAACACACAACACACAACAACAACAAAAAGACTATCTCTCTCCGAGGGACAGAGCGAGCACACCCTAGGCTGTCTGCAAGTTTTTATTTTAAAGTCTTTTCATTTTTGTAAAAGTATTATTTCCAATCCGGCCCAATGTAGTCATATAAGCAGTTGTGCTGCCCGGATTTAGTTAGGAAATAGTACTAAATATAGCAGTTGTTATAGTTAAATATTTTCAGATGTATTTGTAATTATTTGTATTATTTATTCATTAAAGTCTTTGTTTGTAACATTATTATTTCCAATCCGGCCTAATGTAAATATATAAGCAGTTATGCTGCCCGGATTTTGTTAGGAAATAATACTAAATGTAGCCGTTATAATGACAAAATATTTTCAAGTATATTTGTAATTGTTTGTAAAAGAGATTGTTGCAAGTCCATAAATAATATAGATGTAATGGATGTATTTGTAGGCAGTTAATGCTTTATTTATCTGTTGAATAAATATAACAAAAAGCATACTTTAGCCAAAAACCGTTTTGAGACCGAAAGGGCGAGTTGGGTGCCTAGCACCTTCCCAACTCGTAACTTAGCCTCCGAACCCGTTTTCTTTATCTCTGGTTTTCTTTTTCTGGTTTTGCTTTATTTTTACCTTAAAATAAAGATGGCGACTCTAAAACATTTTGGATCCAGTGGGGCCTCGCAACATCTTTCTTTGCACTTTCACGTTCTCCCCTAAAAAAGGGAGAATGGGAATGGAAAGGTGATCTATTCCTATGTCCTGGTATCCCCAAAACATGGGATAACTTGACATAGAAAACCCAAAGCACCCATAATGATCCGAAATAGGTCATAAGGCTATTTTCATAAAATCCATAGTGGGGGCGCTGCAACATCTTTCTCTGCACTTTCACGTTCTCCCCTAAACAAGGGAGAATGGGAATGGAAAGGTGATGTATTCCTATATCCTGGTATCCCCTAAAAAAGGGATAACTTGACATAGAAATTCCAAAGCTCCCATATTGGATCAAAAATCCACTAAAGGCAACCGAGGCGCATTCCAACGCGCTATTCCGACAGCACTCCTCCCGCACTTTTGATTTCGTCCTCCCCTAGACAAGGGAGGGTGGAGCGAGGAGCGATGGATGTCACCGCATCCGCACGACAGCGCACCCCTATCCAAGGGCGCGGGCGGGAGCACCCATTCAGGGAACCCACAGTGGCGACTCGACTGGGGAGATCGTTTTTATTTTAATAAATAAAAATGTAGGGCTAGACTCAGTAACCAAAACTTTTTTTCTTTTGTTTCTGGCTAAAGTATGCTTGTTATATTAATTTAAACAGTCGAATATTGCGTTCCTTTAACATCCGTGTCTATATTTGTGGATATGATCCTCCATCTTGCAGCAGTTTCATTTCAAATACTGTTACGGATATACTTGAAAATATTCGTATTTTTCAAAAAAAAAATCGAATATATATATATATATATATTTTTTTTTTTTTCTTTTTATTTCCGGGCAGCACAACAAAAGGGCCGGGGCTTTATTTTTAAAATCTTTTCATTTTCGGCCTTATATTATGTTATTCTGCTTTATTTTCATTCTGCAAAATATACATATATATATACATACCTGCATTCATTCTGTCATTTAATTTTGGGGATTAGGACCCATTTTTTTTAGAAATAGATAAATTCCCCTCTTTTCTTTCTATTTCTTGATGGTATGCTTGCTTGCTCGCGCTTAAACTAAAAATCTGAGAAAATCCATACATAACAGCAAGACATGCTATATCTGTTTTCTTTTCTATTTTTATATCTGAAAAAAAAACTTTTTTGCTTTTTAGATACTGCACACACGTGCACATGCATATAAATATATTCCGAACTTCTACCCTACACCATGGCCAAGTCTACCCCCTGCATAAGCCAACGTTAGATCGCATATAGATTCTCAGGACACTTCAGAGACCGACCAGTTTTTGCATTTTAAATTGTGGGTCAGCCCCAGTCAAAAAAAAAATGTGCGCAAGTCAAAAAAAAAATCTGTGCAAGTCAAAAAAAATGTTCGCAAGTCAAAAAAAAAATTCTGCACAAGTCAAAAAAATAAAAATGTGTGCAAGTAAAAAAAAATACACTGGGACTGATTTATTATTTTCTAATGCTCGACTTAGACCATTTCGAATGGTGGATCCCGGAAAGAGTATAGGCCCTTCGCCTGTGATCAGTCCGATCTCGGGGAGTCGAAAGGGAGGTGGAATACATTGGTCCTATACTCTGGAGAAAGAATCCACTGTTCCAGGAAAATCCTAAGACTGTCAAAATTAAGCAGGTGCTTATCCGGTCATTTGTAAGGAAAATAATAAATAATAAAATATACTAATAAAGACACGCTGTACTCCAAGCCCAAAAAGCCTTCAGCCAGCCTTTTGATACCAAACCCATTTTCCTCAGAAACCTGGCCCGAATTTGGAAAGGCGGCTTGATCGGCCGATTGATACGGAAACAAGTAAATCGATCGAGGGTACCGAAAAGATCGGATAATGGCGAAACGATTAAGAGGATACAGATCCAGACAGTATGGCAGCAGAAAGTGAACAGTCCGCCATGGGTAAAGATACAGGGGCTCCAGGGTATGCTCCGACTCCAGAAATGCAACAATGGCTAGACCAAACTTTGGGTGCAACAATTCATCGTATAATGAGCCAAGTGACTAATCTGGTACAAAGCTTGAAATCTAGTGGTGAGGTAATCTCTTCCCCTGCAGTCCCCCAAGAATCATCAACCTCACATATGCCTCCAAATCCAATTTCCCAACCAAACACCAACCCACCAACCCAGAATTCCTATACTATCCAAAACCCACCAACCCAGACTCCATATTCTATCCAAAATCCTTATCCAGTCCAATATCCCTACCCTATCCAAAATCCTTATCCAATTCAATATCCCTATCCTGCCCAAAACCTACCAATCCAATATCCCTATCCAGCCCAGAATCCTTATCCAGCCCAATATCCATATCCAGCCCAATATCCATATCCAACCCAAAATCCTTATCCTGCCCAAAGTCCTTACCAGATACCACGGTCAGAAAACAACCCAGCCTTCCCTAATCCTACCAACATATACCAAAACCCAACTTTCCCGTCCGCCAAAATGGAGGCCGACATCGAAGATTTGAAAACCATGTTGCTTAAAGTTCTAAACCAGGAAGTTTCTAATGAAAATTTGGGGGACAGTTTCTTGGGTATGATAGACGGAGGCACTGAATATGCAAAGCTCCCTGATGAGTTTGAGCTTCTCACTGCTAAGCCTCTGCAGAATTGGTACATTACGACCGGTCCGCTCTTGACTCCCGCAGAACTGGTAGACCGCTTCGGATATACCATCCCCTTTCCTTCTCCTAGCTTTACGGATTGGTCATCTACTGATCCGCTCCCTAATAATGAAGATCTCAAACTCCAGGTCCTCAATAATGTAATAAGCCCCGTGCAGTTTGCTATTAATGATAATATAAATGTCTTTGCTTATTCCTTAGTTGCACCTACATTAAAAGATACAGTGAAGGCGTGTGGGACCCTTAGTCTCCGATACGACGACCCACCGCAATCACGAGTCCCATAACTCGTGAAGACGATGTGTCATCCCATCATTGACTAACCACACTAAAACCTGATAAGGCCTCAATACCCGATGACCTCATCAAAACCAAACTCAACAAGGCTCCAATCCCCGATCACCTGATAAGGCCTACTTAAACAATATACCTTACACACATAGCGATACTAATCATTTAGCCTGTTAACCATTTACCTTATCAAGTTCTTCATTTTTCTCAAGTATAACATCATAAAATCCAGATTGAATCCCAATCGATCCAGTCAAGTAGGATTCACACTCTACTATTATATGACCAACAAAAATATTCATGTCATAAATAAATACTCACACACATCGAGGTAATTCATTAATTCTCACTTCAAACCAGAAATTAAGACTAGTCATTTAGTCCAAGAACAATCCTTACTGATGGAGGTCTACCATAATCCCCAAAATAAACATGCCAAGATCGTAATTACTTGACCTTACACCATAAATCAAACTTTGCATTTAGTTCAAAACAGTTACTTGTTGATGTCTTCAAAGACCCTTAATTTAAACCCGTCAAGACTACTAAGTAGCCTTACATTAAATTCCAAAACAAGACTATACCTCCAGTCTTACCCTTAATTTTATGTCGTACATCTATTAGTCCTTATTTGTCACAGTGTATACATCTAAACACTCATACCCATGCTCAAAGCGTAACATGACTATCATTAGTCGACGCTCACAAGTGCCCACTAAGTACACTTAGTAACATCTCGACTGGCATGGTTGTCCATCCGTCGATTCACCGTCATGCCAAACATAAAGACTCTAAAGTAGTCTTCTAGTAATCCGCGCCCTATTATGCACGCCCAAAGTGACTCTCATGAGTTTCTTATCTTAAGTCAACATAAACCCAATTTTCAAGGCTCAACTAAATAACTGACTAATTTAGTTAAGGTTCTCAAAACATTCATTCTCAAAGACTATCAAATCTGGGTGTCATTTAATACACTTACAACATGACCCCATGATCAAACCAACCGAGACCAACCCGTCTCAAATCCCGTAGGATTCAAACACTTATTACTCACGTGTTAACTAAATCTTTAATCGTCTCCTTTGAGTCTAAATTCAACAACTTGTATTGAGGTCATTCCCGACCTAAGGTTCACAATGCCATCTTAATATATATGAGACCCGTCAAAACCCAACCAACACAATATATTTATTAGAGGCATTAACTCATGGTTCGAGACTAATATTTTAGCCTTAACTCACCGAGTGTCCAAGGGGTACAATCCCTACATTCCCAACGAAACGGTTGTCTAACTACAATATTAATCCTTCTACAACACTCAAGGTCATAATTCGACCCTCAATTAAGTCAACGCACTATCGTGCCCGACCTAAGATCCAAACAAGTCACCGTCCACAATTAATTACCCAAATCATATAAAACCCATTGACTAGCAATACATTCATACTAACGTCATCCAAGGACTTCAATTAGAGTCCTAAACCATCAATCATCACAAAATACCCATTTGGTCTCACCCGACCAAAACTCGGGATCTTAAACGTAAGTCCCGACGAACACGAAAAGTCATAGGAATTTATCCTATGGCTCAAAATAGCATCTTAAACATATATTGGACTTCATTGAGTCAAAATACAAATTACCAAAATTTAGGGCAAGGCACAATTTCGGGATTTCAACTTCATCCGGGTTTCTAAACCCAATAATTAACTATTTTATATCCAATCCTTTCAATGAACCCAATAAACTAAAACAAATCCATCCCCACATGTTCACTAATCAAAACCCATCATAAACATGTCATCTAGACATGTATTAACACAATAAATCAAGGGGAATACATCTCTAACATCCTAGCATCAACATGGGCTAGAGAGAGAAAGAAGGGGATTTAGTAACGTACCTTAATCGTGGCTCAAACAACAAAAGGAACGAAAACAAACCGGATGGAAAAAATCCATTCGTCGAGGGCTTCCAAATGGCGTATTCGGCTCGACGATCGGTTGGCTGGAACTCCGGCAATCGCCGGAAAACATCCATGAACACACCTCACTTTCTCTCTCTATTCTATAATGGTGGATGCACAAATGAGGAGAGGGAAGGGGAAAAATCTGATCATAAGGAGGGAGGGGGACCAAAATGCCCTCAATTGGGTGGCCAAGGGTGAAGGAGGGAGGTTAGTTGGGGGTAGGATGGACATTTCACAACAAAAATCAAGAAAAAACTGCTGCAAACTCGTCTTCTACAGTACCACGCTACAGTGCGTCCAACTGCGGTTTGAACACCGTTCGCGAAGCGGCGTGATTTCTTCTCCTGCCACTCTGTAAATGTCCTAAGTAAAATCCTTCAAAATCCCAAACCAAACAAAAATTTTCTCGGGGGTTCCTCGATCAAAACAATTCAGCCGCGTACCGAAATCGGTCCATAAGCGTTGGTACAACGGACTGGAAACTTCTGTGAGACAACCCAACGATTGAAACAACGAGCGAACAAGCATACATACTTGTTTTAAAACATGTTAGAAGCCTAATGAAGTGTCTCAAACACGTACCCAATGTAAAACCAAAATTAAGTGCGACCAAAGTACCAAAGTCGATACGTTAACGATGCAATGGTGCGAAATCAAACTTATGACGACGACTATACTTTGAGCGTCGTCAGAACACATGTAAACTTTATAAACATGATTATAAGGATATAAAATTTATTCAAACAAGTACCACGAAGACCTAGGATATCTCAAAGGACCGTAAACAATAATTAAGGAAGATAACACCCTACCGAGTCAAGTTCTCATCAATACTAAATCGCGCAATAGAGACTCTAAACACACACTAGTAATCGAACATCCCAAGGGTTTCGGCCTTACCTTAGCCTACCGGGTATGAGAAGTCTTCACGTTAAGGCTTATCATATTGGCGGCGATCACGTAAAGTTTCGGCGTTACATTCTCTCCCCCCTAAAAAAAATTAGGCCTCGAATTCCGAGAGTTTAGTAATTCAACTCTAGGTGGAGCATCTCGAACTAATAACAAACATAGACGTCAAACCCGATGTCCTAGGCCTCGAAAATAATGCTCAAGGCTAAACTATCACAACTCGGTAACTAAGTCGCGACCATAAACCAATAACGCATAACTCCTCGGTTATAATCATATCATCCCCGGTTACAAGTATACCATGAGGTTCTACTACTTTTAGCAACCCATCCCAAGCAAGTTATTATTGCTTTGCTAACTATAATCAGATACCATTCTCATCATTTATTATACCGAAACTATTTGTTTCAAGATATAGCACATAAATACATGTCAATTAACACATTGTCACCAATACAAGAATTGTTCTATAATACAATTAAGGAGTGAGGTGCTTTCACTTCACCACTCCCAAACCAGGCGTCTATAACATGCAAGCTCATCATACCCGTGATTGATCTAATCGCAGTCAAATACACAAGAGCATATATTTGCGTCAACAAGAAATTCATTTCATTTCACATTCATTCAGTTTGGTAATAGGTGTGGTCAATTCTTTAACCTATCCATAGCCATTTTAGTCAAACGACGACTCTTGACAACCAATTCGAGGTACCTAATTGGCTTCAAGAGTTTCCGTCGTGAAGAATCGAAAGGTTCATGCATCAAAAGCATCCTTTAAAATTCGGTCTCGTGCATATAGATATAACAAATAGACATGACAATAATTCTCATGCACTCTAGCATGCAATTCTACTATGCAAGCATACAAAGCCCGGTGTCCTCATTATTAATGCACAATTATTCATAATACGCATTTCATAATATCGTATATAAACATAATCTTCGAATGACATGCAACGTGATTACTTAT
>JABEVN020003681.1:0-17297 GCA_013146195.2 Codonopsis lanceolata | reverse complement strand
TGAAATCGAGAATACAAATCTAGATACACAATTTTGATTTGTAATGTACAAAGTGGATTCTCGATAATGCCACTATTCTTGAACAACTTGTGGCTAAGCCTTCTCTTCGCACTATTACCAATCTCTGTCTGGCTTGAGGAAACTTTTGCACGCCTTAGTTGCCTTTTGGGAGCATGAAACGTATGCTTGCGTATTCATCTATAGGTCAAATTGGATATGTAATTATTGGAATAATTGTTGGAGGCTCAAATGTCCGACCCCAATGGCCAAATTCATTAGCTTTACATAAATTGGAATTGTTATGCAGTGTTCCCCTAATCTAATTTCATCAAAGTATACTCATTTATCTGCTAAAAAAATCGTGTTATTTAAAGGTTGAAAATTTATAAGAGTGGATAGACCCGGTTATCACCTTACATTTTTGTCTGATGAACCATCTGAGGTACTTAGTTTTGTGCTTGTGATGCATTCTTTTTTTACAGGTAATATAATATAATAAAATGTGGAATATGACGGGAATGACCCTTTTTTGAAATTTGAAATATTGACCGTTTGTTAGTTAAAGCCTTAAAGGTTGGCTACTAAACCCAAGAATAAGATGAAGATGAATGCTTTCTTTCAATAATCAACTTTCATAAACTTTAGGAAATTATTTACTATACCATTTTATGATGACAATTCAAGCTTTGTAATTCGTGTTGTGGTCGGTTTTGGGTTTCCAATCTGTTACTTGATCCATTTTTAAATAATTGTTCACCTTTTATTTTTTGTCCTTTTCAAAATAATTGTCCTCTTTCAAGACTTTTATTTTTAGGAAAATATTTTTATCATTTTATCCTTATATTTTCTACATACTTTAATTATTGTTACATGATCAAGAACATTAAAGGAAATTACACATTACATCAATATTTATAATAAATCAAATTATTTTTTCTTAAACGATGTACCGAATAAAAAAAGATGATTATTTGAAAATAGAGAGAGAACTATTACTAGTTTACATTGTTTTTGTAACATGATTATAAGGAAGAAGATCACGGTAAACTAAAATTATATATTTATTTATAAAGAAGTTTTTTACCTTGCGGTACTTGGAAATGACATGATAATACGGTCTTTATCTTAATTTTTTAAGATTTTGGTTGATTATGTGTCATATTCTGAATGTCGCTTGATTAAAAAAGATAATACACTGTTGGTGAATAAAAATTGAACTTTCATAAAAATTCTATATGATATCTACTCATTTTTTTAATGACCTCCAACAGACATTGTTTTTGCAAATATCTCTTTATTCGAATTCAATTCGATTAATAATCTCACATTGTTTGATTTGAATGTATTGTTAACCATGCTCTATGGATCTCAACTTGATACTTATTATGAGACTGAGTAAGATCATGTATATATTCAAATTCAAATTCAAATTCAAATTCAACCATGCTACACCAACTCTATATATACATTATACATACTATATGGAGTAGTTGTCAAGGCGTAAGCAGGTGGTAGGAGGGAAAAATAAGATGTCTTTGGAGAAAATGCGTGGGTTCGATCTATTGGAAGCGACAACTGCTTGAGGTTGGGCCTATGTGATACTCGATTCTGACGTTCCAATACATATCATTCGAGGCAGCGTCTGGCGATTTTCAAATTAGCGATGAGACCAGGCTACTCAGGATTGGCATTAAAAAATACTATATGGAGTAGTTATGAAGCAACGTATAGTAAGTATATTTGGGGGTCCAAACTCCAAAATATATGACTGATAAGTTGACTTATTATTAATTGGGTTGGGATGGAATCATAAAAAATGGTACCCTCTTTTCTTGATATTTTTGTTCTTAAATTTCGAGAGCGACTTAGACTTTTGTATTGCATGAAATGAAACCCCATTCTGTTCTGTTTGATGTGATGAGATGAGATGAGATGAGATGAGATGGGTAACGGGTTTATATCTTATCCGGAGATTCCACATTCCTATTTCTTTGATCCCCCCACCCACCCACTTCCACTTGTGACTCCGTACTTCTTTCGTTTTTAAGTAATCTGCATATTTTATCCGATATATCATTTTAGAAATAATAATTCATTATATTATAAATATTTATGTAATGTATGATTTTTTTAATTTTCTTGAACAAGTTGCTATAACTAAAATAGATTTTTTTTTTTAAAGTAAAGTTAAAGTGATAATAATATTTTTCTAAAAATAAAAATAATTATTTTGTAACGAATAAACAAAATAAAAACAATTATTTAAAAACAATAATTGTATATATATGATAAGAACGTCCCTGTTGTAGTTTTTTTTCAACTTCTTAATGCTTTGAAATTTGTGTATAGTGATCACTAGGATTTTTATTTTTCCACCTAAGAGAGAGGTTGAGGTTTAACTTCTTAATTAAGAAGTTGGGGGAGGAGAGAAATTGAAGGGACAGCCATCGGTGTGTGTTAAATTTAATATTTTTTTTGTATAAAAAGTTGTGTAAAAAGATTATATAATAATAATATATATTTTTAAGTAGGTAAAAAGATAAAAATATTTAGGTAGAAGTAAAACCCAATTCAAAAATTATATTAAAAATATACACAATAAGAATACTCTATGTACATGAATCGTTATGTGGGAATGCGCGCGCGCGCACACGTACTTGAGTGAATATAAGTAACGTATTGGGTGGGGAAGTGGGGTTGGCCCGTTGGGGGGGTGGGGTTTTTATTAATTGTGCCATTTACATTTGCATGAACATAGTTATAAGATGTAGTACTTGTACAATGAGCTGTCTCCCTTCTTTGGTCATTATCTTGCTCACATTCCGTCAAACCCTACCTATGCTACTTGCTACACCACCACCCCCCCCCCCTAACTTTATTCCTTTATTTCTCAATTAACTTTTTTCGTTTTTTGTTTTTTTGAAATAAACTATTTTCAAATATGGAATGCTTAAATCCAAATGGTTAACATCAATCGTCCACGTATACATATTGTACATGTAATTATATACGTTCATTAAAAGTATTGTAATATTTTTACTTCCCTTCCCACCAAATCATTTTTTGGTGGGAAAAAAAATACCCACAAAACTAGAGTGTTCGAAAACTTTGGAAAATAGACCGACCGTAATTTCTCCGATATTTTAATCCATTTGGATACTTTTCAGCTGTCAAATGGGGTCCTTCTCTCTCATTGAGTAGGCTGTAATGGGCCTATCGGCCTGGTCCAATTTCTATGAAACTTCTAATCCATTCATTTGGGATTTGGGAATCATCTTCATACACAGGCTAGAATTCCAATTTCTAAGGAATGGATGATGTCAATAACAAAGAAACTCCTACATCCTAAATCCTAATTTTAGATTTTTTAAACTTGAGAAAGTTTCAACTACTCTATTGCATTTATTTATTTATTTTCCCTAATTGAAAATGAAAAACAAAAGTAATACTAATAGCTATCCCACATAAGAAATTAAAAACAAGCAGTCGTGATCGAATGTTATGTGGAGGAGAAGGGATTCTCCATATTCAAGGATGGATCTACTTGCCACCTCTACATACTAACAACACAAATTCCCATTTCCAAAAGTAGAAGCTAGCACAAGAGAGAGGTGTTGGAAAGATGGGTTACAACAATATCAAAAAAAACAAAATTAAACCCGGATATATTATAAAACCATACATAATATATTTTTCTTTGAAAATGATTCGACCCTATCACATGTCCCGGGTTACACGAATATTCTTATGGGATAAGATTACAATTGTCCTCCTGTTATGACACTCGAGACTTCTTGTGCAGTTTTTAATATATCTGACAAAAATTCAAAGATTATCAGAGAAAAATCTCTTTTCTTGTAGATAATCAAGTTTTCCTGTTATTCCTTTCAAATGTTGTGTCCATTAGAATTCGAGTAGTCACCTAATAAATGCTAAAAACTGTCACAACCAAATTCTAACAACAAAAACAGGTTACACCAAACCCCTAAACCATGGTGCTTCGCCCCTAGACCCAGACTCGCTGACCGCGCAGCAAGACCCACGTCATAGTTATTCATTGTGAAAACAATAAATCGAAAGGAAACAAAATACTTTATTATTATAACATCCGCAAGCCTGTTATTATAACATCCGCAAGCCCGTAAAACTTATGTGAATGTGCACTCCGCACCCCCAGATCCATAATATAATATTCTCGAACTCACCCATCTTTAAAACATAAACCCCGATTATACCAGATTATACCAAATGACCAATGATTTCACTTAAATCATAACAAGAGAGATCAAAACTTGCTAATTTAGCAGCTTTAGATAAAGAAGTTTCATATAGAGATGGAGCCAAGAAATTTCTATAATAATTTATGTCGAAAGGTGACGCATTTTCCCTGGCATGCGGAAAAGAATTAAAAATTATGATTCTGCAGACCATGCATGGAAAGTTTGGAAACTGGAAACTAGCTTTTAGTGGCATGCTAATATAAAACTCAACTGCAATAATATAACCCCCCTTTATAGATAAAATCAAATCATGTGTTCCCAAGCTTCAAAAATTGCGCTCAGATTACAATCCCGGATTCCAGTGTTTCAAACACAAGAAAACTATCAAAACAAAAACAAAAAGGGCCACAAGCTTGAAGCTTCTAGTCTAACACTGGAAGGCTAAACAAAGCAAACAATGGAAGCCACAAGATAACTCAAAACTAGAGCTTTCAGACCAACAGTTTTGCAAGCTGCCATACCACTGATTAACACAAGCGGGATCCCTCGCCAAGCCTTTTACTGTCTCTTACACCATCTTACCCCATAGCAAACTCAAGCCACCCATCCAGGAAAGCCATGCCAATTGTAACACTTTGGATGTTGGTGTGTAAAGAGAGAGAGAGAGAGAGAGAGAAAAGGCGAGGGAGAAAGAGTTTCACAGATGCACCCTGAACTACATCACACTGGTTTAGATCCAACTTTGGTGGCAAAACCATTTCAATTTCTGGAAACATGCACGGGATCTCAAAACTATCCCAGAAAAAAGAAACCTTCAGTGCCTCAGTGGCTCAGTGCCTCAATTCAAGAAGCCATAACATTAATTGCCACCATTCTCCCCAACTCTAAACGAAGTCATTGCTGATCAAAGAATTTCTTTTCAACGAAAATAAAATGCTTACCAGTTACCATCACTAAACAAAACCATCTGACTATTAAATTTGCCCTTTTTTCATTTAATACACTTTTATTTCGTGTTGGCAACATAAACTTGGAAGAATTTGGAGGATAAAAAATAAATGAAAAAGACTTTTAAACATTCACTATACAGATGTATCATAGAGTCTAACCCTTCGTGGAATATAAAAATAATTCACAAAGTACTGTTGGATCATGACGATCATACCTTTACAGAGAAAATCTCTACCAACGAAAACCAAGTCCCCGAGACTCCAAGAAAGGTACCCAATACAATTATCACCACGTCCAAAACAACCCCTTTCCCTCGAATCTCATCCTTAAATGCTATATAATGGAACAAAGCAGGCAAAACAAACCCCAATATGCAGCATGTACTGCTCCCCACCAGCGACAAAAAATCCGCAAAGTTAGGGACAAACAAAGCCACCAAACTCACTCCCAAAACCAGTAACCATCTCATCCACAAACAGTAACACCCATCCCAAAACCTCCTCTCGACGACCTCATAGACTGGATTCATCATCAATGGAAAGGTAAAGAACAAATTTATACAAAGACCCAATTGAACCAAAGTGCTGACCGACCCTTTACCCAAATTAGCCGTGATAATATCCTTGGTATTCTCTCCAAATGCAAAATAACCAAATGCCCCGAATGCCCCATACATCAAAGCAATGAACACCATGGTACAAGCCAATATTTTCCCAAAGTTTTTCTTGTCTCTAGTCTCCGATTCCAAAGGCAAAGCCATTCCAATCCCTTCAAAGGAATAGACAGCCACACCCAAAGCATAAAAGAACATTGACAAACTTCCAAAAGCCTCAACATCGGGCGTTTTCTGGCTAAAAGTCACCACATCCTCAACCAAAACAACACCCATTGCCCCCAAGTCAACAACATCGGCAAAAATACTCAATGGGGCCAAAAGGGTCAAAGTGGGTATCGCATTTAACCCTAACTGGAAAGGGAAACAACTCCAAATGTAAAAGGTTTTGGCGGAAATTCCCAGAATCGTAGGGCTCAAGCCCAAATTAACAAGCAATTGAGAGGAAGAAGAGGAATTGAACAAATTACCGAGAGTATTACCGATAAATATCAAGTAACCGACGCAGAAGCCTGTTTGAGAGAGGACAATCATGGCGTCAACAGAGAAGCGACCAATGGGACCGCAGACAGCGAAGCCTAGATCGCCGAAAGAAGCAATCTTGGAATGTTTGAGAGGGGATTCGAGCTTTTTGCGGGTGTCGATGAGGAGCATCATGCAATGGTAGGTGAGGACGGCGACGGAGAAGATCATGAGGAGGGAGGTGAGCCAGCCGGTGCGCATGAAGGTGTAAGGAAGGCCGAGGACGCCGGCTCCGACGATGGCGATGAAGACGTTGGCGAAGGTCTTGGGGGTGGAGGAGAGAGAAGAGTCATGGATGGAGGAGATAAGAGGGGTGTTTTCGGTTGGGAGGGAGCGGAGGGAGTTGGTGGAGGTGGTTGCCTCTTTGTTGAAAACCATGATTGCGGTTGCCGGCCGTCGTCGTAATGCGCACAGCTCCGCCGCACACCCACCACGTGCCTTTTTGAGTTGTTAGGATAAAATGATATTGTTTGCTAGGATAAAATGAAAATGGGGGAGTTTGAGGAGGGAGAGAGAAAAATGGAAGGAGGGGGATCGATCTATTGGTGAGACAAGAAAGATGGATTTGATTTGATTATTTTTTTTGGAGAGGGGAGGGGTTGGAGAAAGAAGAAGGGGAAGTTGTAGATATTTTTTGTATACAGAGATATAAATGGAGAGAGTGAGAGAGAGAGAGAGAGTGACAGGTGCTGACAAAAAGACGGGTGAGGGTGAAGGCTACGATATGCCGCGTATATGACTGAAACGAATTTTGGTTGTGCACGGAGTTAATGTTGACCGGTCTCCTTTCATGCGGGCCGAGGCTCTTTACGCCCTTTTTCATTTCTATTGAAATTTCAGAGCATCATAAAGCAAGTCCGGTATTTGCCGATATGTATCGTAACCAAAATTTGATACTACTTATATCCTCGCACCTAATTTATCGTTTTCTTTTTTTTTTATTTGTTTTAAAATAATTATTATCTATATTATAATATAGCTTGAGAAACACGCTCGTAATTGATTTGGAATAAAGAACGACTAAGATCAATTCATTTATCGATATTCTACGGTCTCAATTTCATCTAGATTTCACATGTGCGAAAGGCAGTTGTGCAACCCCTCTCCAACTCCCCCACTTCTCCCAGCCGATCTCCAACTTCCCCTCTCTTTCCTCTCCTTTCTCGCTTCACAACCATCTCTCTGTTCCAATTCCAGATACGATCTCTCTCTACATCAAAAATTGAATTGGGTTCCAGTTTCTTGAAAGCAAGGGCATTGTCCAACAGCTTTTACGAAAACTGTAAAGGTGCTTAAATGATTTTTTTTTAAGGTGGCGATTGTACATGGTGTCGCAGGGAGATGGAGTCGATGGTGGACGCTGGAGAAGGAGCGGCTGCTGAGATGGCTAAAGAGCCGGGTTGAATCTGGGTGAAGACAGCGGAATTGGAGCCGGCTTGGAGAATGACAACGTGGCCGCCTGTGAACTGTTGATTGGAGGGGACATGTGAGATGGATTGGAGGTGGCCGGAGGCGGGTAGACTGTGGAGGTGGACGCCAGCAATTGAACAAGAAGGGGGGAGATTTCCCCGAAGAAGAAGGGGGAGAAGATGCGGGGCCTGCTCGATTTGAACGGAGGAAGACGGTGTTGGGAAGAGCACTTGGAGTGGGAGGCAGCACTGGAGATGATGGGGAGAACGGAGAAGACGAAGGACGGAAAGACGGGAGGAGCGAACTGAGTTCGCTTGGCTTCCCCTCTTTTCTTTTTAATTTTTCTTTTCTTTTATTTGTTTAATAAAAGACAAATATGCAACTCAATTGACATGTCAACTCAATTGTAAAATTAGGGAGGAAATCCTCTCCAATCCCTGCACCGACCCTATTTCTGGAAAAAAAAAAAAAACAAAACCAAAAAACAAAGGCTTTATCTGGTAGAAAAGGGGAGTATAGTGTATTGTCTCACTAATCCCCTACCTGTCTAAAATTACAATAAGGTACAAAATTCCAAAATATCAAGCAGTGTTGACACAGTTAAAAATCTACACCCAGTGTATGTTATTATGGATTTGAAATGACAGCAGTTTTGATGCCTCGAAGGCGGCATCAAAACTGTTGAGTTATTGTAATAATTTTGGACGGCTAAATTAGATGCTCATGACTCTTAAGAAAAATAATTATTTTTTATATTGTCTTATTTACAAAGTTAAGAAAAATACCAAAATTTTAAATTGAAAAATAATCAATTTAAATCAATAGAAGTGATAATAATATGTATAATTACTAATTTGGAATTCTTCCGATTTTTTACGTTGTTAATAATATGTATAAAATATAAAATACACTTTTCATTAAACACATAGTCACTTTTTTATACCAACATAAAAAAGAGATATTAATTGTTTAGTGTCTATATTCCACAGTAAATCTATAATATTAAACAGGTTACGCGCTTAAAAAAAAGTTAAAAAATTAATACCCTTGATGTAGTGTTAAAAAAAATTTATATTTTAACGAAAGATTATTAATTGTATAAGGGCAAAGCTGGTTGTCCTCCTCAAATTTGTAATTTTATTTCTATTAATAAAATTTAACAAGGTATCGCCTCTGTTTTCTTAAATAAAATTACAAATAAAAGTTTTATTTTTTTTTCTCCACCGTTGAATGATCATAATGTTTTAATTGATTATCGAGAGGTCTTCATTTTCAATTTGTTATTTTAGACTTTTTTGAAACATGATTAAAACATATATTGATTTATTTAAATATTGACACCCTCCAGTACTAACATCCTCCTCTACTCGCACCGTGCCATAGGCACGAGCACAAAGACTAGTCTAGTTTAAAATTTACCTTTTTAAATAATTACTTTTATCATTTTACCCTTATTTTTAACATACTTTTATTATGAACCACATACACATAGGTTTTTAAAAAAACTACACATTAAACTAATATAAATAATCAAGTCAATTGTTTTTTCTTAATCTATGCGCCGATAATTTAGAGACGGATGGAGTATCATTTATGTGTATCAAATAATCATCTTCAATCATATGTATCAAAATTTGATATAATAATAATTTTGAAAAAATTATATCCAAAGCATATCATAATATTAAAACAAAATTAAAATTAGAAGTATTATATCCAAAGCATATCATTTTACCCTTATTTTTAACATACTTTTATCAAATAAATACAAAAATTACAAAAAATAATTTCCTTTTATAAAAAAATTATCAAAAATTACAACTAACGATATATATATATATATATATATATATATATATATATATATATATATATATATATATATATTACCAAAAAAAAGGAAAAATAAATATGTATTTTTGTGTGAGATTATAAGTGACCACTTCACTACCATTAAACACCAATATCATTTATAGACTTTAAAGCGTGATTATAGTTGATAGGTTTAAAATATAAATCGACCTAGGAGCTTAATGACCTAGCCGATGGGTCATGCGTAGAATAAAGACATTCGGGCTCGAGACGTCACATTATATATATATATGAATGAAATTAGTAATTTTCAAATAATCTTCCTCGATCAATTGCTAGTTTTCATTCAATTTTGTTTTCTCATATAGTAATTTTTAGAGATTTTAATTTGTAAAGTTGACCAAAATTAAATGCTTCATGCTAACCAGATTGTTGGACTGTTGTTGATTGATAATATAATTGATTGAACGTTAAAATATGATTTCACGAATTCAGATAATTTGAACCTCCGAATTCATCAAATTACAACAATTACTTTGAGAAAGTTGCAGCAATAAATTACAAAAAGATTACTTTGAGAACAGAGAGCCTACAGTGGCGGATCTAAGTGAGATCGGGGGCGGGAGGAGGGGGGATCCAACACACGACATACAATGCATAACAATAGAAGATTATTTTCAAAGAAGAAATGTATCATACATTGGTTGGAAAGTGATGTTGATTTTCAAAGTCATTTGATAAAAAAACTTTTACCATTATTACCAATAGAAGATGTATATCTGACATTGGTTAGAAAATGATGTTGAGTTTAAATTATTTATATTATTACCAATAAAAGAGATGTATAACACATTGTTTAAAAAGAAAATATTAGATTTTAAAGTTTTTAGACTAAAGACTTTCACTTTTAAAAGAGATGTATCTCACATGGTTACAAAATATTCTATTATTATTACCTATAGAAGAGATGCATTACACATTGGTTAAAAATTGATGTTTGTATTAAAAATACTATTATTAATTACTAATTGAAAAGATGTATCATACATTGGTTAGAAAGTGATGTTAATTTTCAAAGTTTTTTGGTAAAAGACTTCTACTATTATTACCAATAGAAGATGTATATCTCACATTGGTTAAAAAATGATGTTGATTTTTAATTATTTTAGATTATATAAAAGACTTACTATTATTTGAAATATAAGATATATATTACACATATGTTATAAATTGATGTTGGTTTTAAATTACTATTATTACCAATAAAAAAGATAAATCTTACATTGGTTAAAAAGTAATGTTAATTTTAAAAATCTTTAAATAAAAAGACTTCTACTTTTATCATTAATAAAAGAGAAGAGAAGAGATGTATCCCATTATATAGAAAGAGATGTTGGTTTTAGATAAAAAAAACTTCTACTACTATTACCAAATGATGAGATATATTACACATTTGTTAGAGAGTGACATATGTATTAAAAGTCTTTTTATAAAAGACTTAATACCAATAGAAAAAATATGTATTTCACATTAGTTAGAAAAGTGATATTGGTTTAAAATGTTTTTAGATAATGTACATCACATTGGTTACAAAGAGATCCGCATTATTTAGAAACATATATTGGTTATAAAATTCATAGATAAACGAAT
This sequence comes from Codonopsis lanceolata, assembly GCA_013146195.2. Lineage (NCBI taxonomy): Eukaryota > Viridiplantae > Streptophyta > Magnoliopsida > Asterales > Campanulaceae > Codonopsis > Codonopsis lanceolata. Next base: position 6,119 of record JABEVN020003681.1, on the reverse strand, counting down.
TTTTATGTTATTATCAATACAAGAGATGTATCACACATTGTTTACAAAAAGATGTTGGTTTCAAAACTATTAGATAAAATACTACTACTATTATTATTTTTATGTTATAACCAATAGAAGAGATGTATCCCACATTGTTTAGAAATATATGTTGATTTCAAAAGTTTTTATATAAAAGATTATTATTATTACTATAGAAGAATATATCTCACATTTGTTAGAAATTAATGTTGGTTTTAAAAATACTATTATTACCAATAGAAAATATGTATATTACATGATTAGAAAGACATGTTTGTTTTAAAAGTCTTTAGATAAAAGTCTTAAACTTTTATTACCAATAGAAATAGAAAAACAATATCTCACATTGTTAGAATATAAAAAAATGTATCTTACATTATTTAGAAAAAAGATGTTATTTTTAAAAGTCTTATAGTAAAGACTTTTAATATTATTACCAATAAAATATATGTATCTCACATTATTTAAAAATAAATGTTGGTTTAAAAAAAATCTTTAGATTAAAGACTTTTTGTTACAAATAGAATAGATGCATGTATCTCACATTGGTTACAAAGTATTCTACTATTATTATCAATAGAAAAGATGTATCACACATTGGTCATAAATTAATGTTGGTTTTGAAAATACTATTATTACCAATAGATAGATGTATCATACATTTGGTAGAGGGTAATGTTTGTTTTTAAAGTCTTTAGATATAAGACTTCTACCATTATTATCAATAGAATATGTATATCTTACATTAGTTAGAAAGTGATGTTGATTTTAATTTTAGATAAAAGACTTTTACTATCTATACATATATAAAAGGAAATGAGCAAATAATAGAAATATCTCGCTAAAAGTGACTTTCCAAATTTAGAAACATTTATAATTTGTATATTTGTCATATATTTTTTTGGAAATTGGCATGAAAATCAATTAATGAAGTTGACAACAACTCTTCAAATTCAAATGACTTTACAAATATCTTTAGTGCATTGAATGTAAACAAATTGTATAACATTTAATATAGGTCAATATGATTTACGAAATGACAAAAAAAAACAATATCAAAATAATATCAAATATTGAATAATTTATTCTATATCTGATTTCATATTAATTTTTTTAATTTTAAATTTTTTTTGTATTTGTAATTGGCATATTAACTTCTAAACCTTCACAACAGTAATATAAACTCCCAGAAATAAGATTAAATGATGAAACAGTCGATTCAATATAAATTATTTGCCACCATTATTAATAATAGTCTTGACAAATAATTACAATGCAGTATTATTCAAATTAGTTTAAAACCATAAATTAAAGTAATATAGTTACTTCCAATCACTAATGAATTAGTTAATGGGAAAAAAAGAATTAGTTAATGGTTTACTAAAGAAATATTTTTGGTAAACGTTCAAAATAATTATAATATTTTTTTCGTTTAGTAACAAGTGAATTACATTAACAGGCTTACTAAATAATGTGTTGTTCAACATAGAATATTATCATTACCTCATGAAATCTTTAATATTTTAAATAACTTTATTTAAAAGTTATTCATCGATGTAATAAGAAATATAAAAGATAGATGTCAGATAAATTTGTTAATAGACAAAGACAAATTAGTAAAAGAACGCATGCATTAAATTAATGTTCCTTTAAGGAGTATATAAAATGATTGTCAACCATAGTTATTTGCAACCGTATGAAGTGTATAAACTAAATGAAATAAATATTTTAAAACAAAGACTTATTACCAATAGGAAGGATGTAATATAGATGATGAAATATATTTTACATTGGTTAGAGAATGATATATGTATTAAAAATATTTTTTTTTTATCAAAGACTTATTATCAATAGAAATTATGTATTTTACATTGGTTAGGAAAGTAATATTGATTTAAAATCTATATTACAAAGAAGCTAGGTAATTGACTAGGGCTATTCAAAGGTCAGGATTTAAATTTTTTTACTATCATCCTACGGCTGTCATTTATTTGGGTAACTTTCTCTTCTAGGTTTCCTTATACTATTAGAATTAGGTTTCCTTATAAAACAACTAGGTAATTGACTAGGACTATTCAGAGATTGAGATTAAATTATCTTTAAAAATTTAACGGTTGAGATTCACCCTCATATTCATATGTGTGAGTAGTTATCCATTTTTAACCTCATACAATTAATATTATGAGTAGTCACCCCTTTTTCTTATCCCTATATTTTATCTTCATATTACAAAGTCGCACTATGCGATTAGTCTTTTGAACAATCACCCCTTATAAAATATAAGTCCTTCAACTATCACTTGAAGCAATGTACCCCTCAACTGTAATATTTTTTAAATAACACCTTCAATTTAGATACAGTCATTTGAATTGACGAAATCATACATATTGGCACCGTGCCATAGGCACATAGATGCCAAAATACGTGTGTAATTGGTAAAAGCTAATTACATGCTGAGATTAATTCTTTTACTGCAATCCTACGCTCTACATTCAATCTAAATTGTAAACGTGTGACATGCAGTTACTTTTTCCAACTTTACTGCTTCTTTTTCGTCCAAAAATAGATAACTGTTCTAATAAATGCATATTTTACGACTTATTATTTACAGTTTTACATTTATTATTTTATGGTTTTACCGATATTGTTTTACTGAGATTTATTGTTTTAACGTGCGTAACTAATCAATTTAATTTTAGTCCATCGGTAAGTTTTGAATATTTGTATTTTATTTTTTTTTCTTTTTAATTATTATCTTAATTAACTTAATCAATTTAATTTTTTTTCGACCCGCAATTTCGTATACAAATAAAAAAATCGTAAGTTTTGTAATTTGAAGTATTTTTTTCTTTTTAACTGTTATCGTAATTAACTTAATCAATTTAATTTTGAGCTATGATATTACGAGCTAGAGCTTGTCTAATATACAATAGAGCTCATACTCACACATGTGTAATTGACTAAAGCTATTTAGAGGTTGAGATTAAATTATCTTAAAAAATTTAACGGTTGTGATTTACCCTCACATTCACATGTATGAAAGTAGTTATCCACTTTTAACTCTCTATATTTCTCTCACCATGTTACAAAGTCACCCCATACAATTAATATTATGAGCAATCACACCATGTGATTAATCTTCTAAGTCATTATCCCTTACAAAACATCACAATATAGTTCAATTGATTCCACTGTAAAATCAAACGTTCATAGGTTAGTTACATGTAACTCCTTACAAATAAACCTCCTCAACTATGGGTCGAGTTCGAATAACGTCCCTCAACTACCACTTGAAATAATGTACCCCTCAGCTATAACATTTTTTAAATCGCACCTTATACTTAGACGTTGATGTTTCAATTGACGAAATCAGATATACTGGCACCGTGTCATAGGCCCGGGCACGAAGATCTAGTTATATAGATATTGTATCTCACAATAGTTACAAATAAATGTATCCCACATTATTTAGAAATAGTTATTGATTATAAAAATCTTTACATAAAAGAATTTTTATATTATTACCAATTGAAGAGATGTATCACATCACTCAACTTTTAATATTGTTGAATTCTCAAGCCTTCAGATCACTTGACTTGAGACTTTTCATTTTCTAGTCGTTAGCTAAAAATAATAGTTGATATGATATTGTGATATTAATCATTTACTATTATTCTCTTCTATTGTTAATAATAATGAAAATCTTATATAGAAAGACTTTTACTACAACATCATTTCTTAACAAATGTGGGATAATATTATTATATTGACATTGGGTGAGTACTTTACTCTAATGACTCATTTCTAACACTATACTTTAAGCTTTGATATTTTATTCATCTAAAACTTGATTTATACAAATAAGTATATCATTTTGATGCTCTAACCGAGTAGAACATATTTGCACAATTACCTTTGCCAACAAACAAATGATATGTAAAAAAATTTGTGCCTCAAGTTACCCAATTTATTTAACTAAAAACACTAATTTTTCAAAAAATATTATGTGAATACTTTAATGATTTCTAAAATCAATATTAATTTATAACCAATGTAAGATGGATCTCTACTATAATTACTAATAAAAGTGATGTAACAAACATTGATTAAAAATTGATGTTGGTTTAAAAAGTATTTAGATAAATGACTTTTACTAAACTAACAAAAGAAGATATATGTTCACATTTGTTAGAAGTTGATGTTGCCTTTAAAAGTTTTTAAGTAAAATCTTATCAATAAAAATGATTTACTCCTAATTGGTTACAAAGAATTATTTTAGTTTAAAAGTTAGTAGATAAAATTATTTTACTAACAATAGAAGAGATGTATCACATATTATATAGAAAATAATGTTGATTTTAAAAATTTTAAGATAAAAGACTTCTATTATTATTATTAATAAAATAAATGCATCTCATATTCGTTAGAAAATGATGTTGGTTTCAAAAGCTTTAAGATAAAAGACTTCTACTATTATTACTAATACAATATAATATATATATATATAATATATATATATATATATATATATATATATATATATATTATAAATTGAAATTAATGTTGGTTTTATATTCCAGCATTTAAATCATACTCCCTCCGTCCCTAAATAATCGTCTCTGTTTGATCCGGCGCATAGTTTAAGAAAAAACAATTGACTTGATTATTTATATTGGTTTAATGTGTAGTTTTCTTTAAAGCTCATGTGTATGTGGCTCATAATTAAAGTAGAGTGAAAAAGTAAGAGTAAAGTGGTAAAAGTGATGTTCTAAAAAGGTAAATTTCAAACTTGACAATTATTTTGGGACGGATGAAAAAAAAAAGGATAACGATAATTTAGGGACGGAGGAAGTAATCCCTAAAAGTTTAAAAATTATATTATTACTATTATCAAAAAAAAGAAATATATGTCACATTTAAAAAGGGGTATACTTAATACAGCACCTATAAAATACTTAATACAACACTTTTTGTTGTAAAAATACTATTTTACCCTTAACAAAAAAAAATGTTTTTTAGGTATTGGGACTGGTTTGGCAGCAGTCCCAAACCAAAAAAAAATAAAAATTTGGGCATTAGGACTGGTTTCGGAGCAGTCCAATTTTTTTTTTTGGACTTTTGGACTGGTTTTGGAGCAGTCCAAAAATTTTTTTTTTTGACTTTTGGACTGGTTTCGGAGCAGTCTCAAAAAAAAAATTGCACTTTTGGACTGGTTTTGGAGCAGTCCCAAAAAAAAAAACTTTTTTTTTGCACTTTTAGACTGGTTTCGGAGCAATCCCAAAAAAAATAAATTTTTTTTTTGCACTTTTGGACTGGTTTCAAAGCAGTCCCAAACAAAGAAAAAAATTACTTTTTTTTTTCATTTACTCATAAAATGGCAAAGGGCAATTTGGTCCTTTTTTAAAAAAAGTATTGTATTAAGTATTTTATAGGTGCTATATTAAATATCCCTGTTTAAATATTATAATAACATTATTACCATAAGAATCCGTGCGAAGCACCGACTCTATAAGTAGTAATTAGTAAATACTCCCTCCGTCCCTAAATTATCGTCCTCCTTTCCTTTTTCGTCCGTCCCAAAATAATTGTCCACTTTGAAACTTACCTTTTTAGAACATCACTTTTATCACTTTACCCTTACTTTTTCACTCTACTTTAATTATGATTACGCCACATACATGGACATTAGTTTAGAAACTACACATTAAACCAATATAAATCAAGTCAATTGTTTTTCTTAAACTTACGCTTCAATCCAAGCACGCATTAATTAGACTAGGGAGTAATAAAAATTAGAAGTAAATGAAGTTGGGTTAAGTGATGAGTGATGAGATGGAGTAATGTATATGGAGACGAAGCTTGCTTTACAATCATGCATCTTAATTAGTAAAGGAACTTGTTTAAGATACTCGTAATATTTTTAGTTGCTAATGTCAACGAATTGCTGTCAGTGTCACCTATGAGTGACCTAGCTGGCTAGCTTTTCAGCTGGAGCCTGGAGGAGAAAGTATAATGGAGTACTATACTTACCCAACCCACCCGAATCCAGCTCACCTTTGGCTAGGCTTGTATTTGACTTTGAGTGTAGCTCAAATATT
>JABEVN020003680.1:0-17289 GCA_013146195.2 Codonopsis lanceolata | reverse complement strand
GTTGAGCTTCTGAACATCCTAAATACATTAAGGAGGCTTCATAGTGACCAATGCCTTCATTTTTTCTGGATTGGCCTCTATACCCCTTTCAATGACCATGAACCCCAGGAATTTTCCCGCCTTCACCCCGAACACATACTTGCTCGGGTTAAGCTTCATACTATTTTTCCTGAGGTTGTCAAAAGTTTCGCCCAAGTCAACAGTGTAATCATGCCCTTTGGTTTTCACCATCATATCATCAATGTAAGCCTCCATGTTTCTGCCGATCTGCGAGCTGAAGACCTTATTCACCATCCGTTGATAAGTGGCCCCCGCATTCTTCAAGCCAAATGGCATCATCTTTTAGCAGTAAAGTCCCCCTGCCGCTCAGAAAGCTGACAAGGCCGTATCCTTCACGTTCATCTTCACTTGATGATACCCGGAATATGCATCAATGAAACTTAGGAGCTCGAACCCCGCTATAGCATCCACCAGCTTGTCAATGCGAGGAAGGGGATAGCAGTCCTTTGGACAAGCTTTATTCAGGTCGGTGAAGTCTACACACATTCTCCATTTGCCATTAGACTTTTTAACCATAACGACATTAGCCAACCAGGTTGGATAATGTATTTCTTCAATGATATCAGCACTAAGCAATTTCTCCACCTCTTCCTTGATAGCTTGATCCTTTTCGGCATAATATACTCTAGGCCGCTGTTGAATTGGCCTGAAAGCTGGATCCACGCTGAGACAATGGACAACTACATCCTCGCTCACTCCTTGCATATCCTCTGGCCTCCACGCGAACACATCTAAGCTGTCTTGAAGCTGCCTAATCAAATTAGCCCGAGCCTTCGCTGACAGTGCCTTGCCAATTTTTATCTTCTCCTCGGGGTAAGCAGAATTGATAACCACTTCTTCAAGCTCATCTTGAGTTGTAAACTCCAGTTCATCCCGTATTTGGAGTGTATCACACTTCACTTTCTCTTCTTCCTCAGCTTGTGTTTCAGTTGCATCAAGCTGATCCAGATCCATGTCCACCACTTGCTCGGCTTGTCCCCCGACCTCAATGTCGGCAAAGGACTAGCGACCTCCTTCCGATCTTCATCTGGTACCAAACCTACGTCAACACCCTGCTCGATTTGTCCCCCCGACCCCAACATCAGCAAAGGACAAGCATCCTCCTCGCGACCACTCTGCTCATCTTGAACCGAGCCCTCACCGACCACAGCAATTGTTGATGGTCCCACAGTCGCATGAGATTTTTCCTTTGTGCTGATGGTAATTTTCTGCTCGCCATCTTCCAAGGTCAACTTACGCTTCTTCCTCGACTATCTCGTGCGTCTCTAACCGCGGGGTTGACTCTTGGCACCCTACTCCTTGGTCGGTGTAAAACTTAGCCCGCTGGTGCGGAATGGAAGCGACCATTTGGAACTTAGTCATGCTCGGTACCCTTAAAATGATGTTGTAAGGGGATTTCAAGTCAATCACCATAAAGGTGATTTTCTCAGCCCGAGTGCGGCTACCCTCACCAATGAAAACCTCTAACTCAACCGTGCCTTTTACGGGTACTTTATGATTAGTAAAGCCTTCCAAGGTACCCGCATAAGGCTTAAGGCGGTCCTCATTCAACTCTAGGCCTTGAAAGCATGAGCAGTACATCACATCCCTGCAGGATCCAATATCCACCAAGATTCTGTGCACAACCCAGCCATCAACTAAAGTAGAGACAATCAAGGACTGCTCCCTTGCCATACTACTCGCCAACTCACTGCGAGTAAACTAGATTGTCTCCTCTTCTGCCTGTAAAGTGGTCGGACGATCTACCACCTTTGACAGAGAATAGAATTGCTTACCGAGCTGAGTTGGTGTGGGCTCCTCAATTATGATTATATTTATTACCCCTCTGATCGGAGGTGCATCTTTTCGGGGAACATTCCCCCTGTTCCCTCCATCTCTCTTGAACCGGTCTAACCAGCCTTCATTGATCAACTTCTGAATGGCCTTTTTCAGTGGCCAACACTCTTCCGTTGTATGCCCGTAATCGTCATGGTAGGCACACCTCTTACTCCGGTCCCTGGAATCCGCCATCTCAGGGTTCATACGTGGTGGTCGGGGTAACTCATCTCGAATTTCATACATGATGTCTTCCATGATATGTATTAAGCGGGGTGAGATCGGCCTCAGAAGAAATTCTCTTGGGCGGTCATCTGCGACTTGCCTTTGTTGTAACCTCTGCCCGTAGTCTGGCCATTACCCTTGGGATTACCCCCGACCTCAGTATTCTCCTTCTTCTTGTCTTTCTTAGCGGTCTCGCCCGCGCACCATTTTTGAGCCCGTATTAACATTTCTGCTTGTGTCTTGGGCTCCCTCATGCTCAATTACGATTGCATACCACCTTTGCCCTCGAGTAAACCTGTTTCAAAGCACAAAGTCACCTCCTGCTCGATCAACCCAGGAACCTGCTCCAGTACTTTTGTGAATCGTTCCAAATAACTAGCGGTTGATTCATGAGCTCCCTACTTAACCTTAGACAAGTCAGCCCTTGTCTTTGCAAGTGTGTCCGAGGTCCCAAAATCTGCTAAAAACTTTGCTCATAGGTTAGCCCAATTGTTGATTGATCTACGCAGAATAGCTCCCATCCATGCCAATGCCTTTCCTTGCAACGCTCCCACAAAAGATCAAATTTTCAATGCCTCATCTGATGTTACAAGACCGATCTGGGACTCGAATGACATCAACCAATCTCTCGCTTTGGTTTTCCTTGTATACTCTTTAATGTTTAGGAAGATGAGCCCTTGTGTTGGTGGTGCATTCTCAATCCAAGGGGCCAAAGGGCTAGCTGAAGTTCCCAGAAAATTTCCATCTAGGGCCTTGCCCTACTCCCACGCTTCCATACGGCATTTCAAATCTTCAAATTCCTGCATGTTAATGGTTGGAGGCAAACAACGCACGGGCTAAGGTTGTAACGCGGGCACAGGAGGGGCCTGTGGGGGTCCCATAGCTCCCAGAGCTTGAGCAACGCCCACGGCCTGCGCCCCCTGTGCCTGGGCTACACCGACGAGCTAAGGCAATGGCTTATTAACCACTAAATTTTTCTGAGCATTTGATTGCTGCAACTCCCCCCTTTCTATAGACTGGTGTGACTGGTGTACTTGAGACCGTTTAGGAGAAGGTGTCCTGTGACAGCGAGCATGGGATCTTCTGGGAGATGGTGTGCGGTGACTGCGAGCATGCAATCTTCGTGGTGATGGCGAACGAAGACGACGATGATGCGACCTTCGTGGGGAAGGTGATCTACGATGACGGCGAGACTGTGCCAAATCATCCCCCACTCGGGGTCCCAACCGAGAATGCACACTCGGTACGACCCTGTGACTAGCTCGGCCTTCCTGCTGGTTACGTCCCTTTGATTCCCGTTCACGCTGCTGCGAGGGGACGTGCAGTGGATTTAATTGATTTCCCCCAGTTCTTGACCCACTTACTGCCTGGCTCGGTGCAGGCAAACCAGGTAGGGGCTCCAACTCAATGGGTAAAGGTGGCTTACCCATTGCAATCAACTGCAGATTCAACTGATGCATCTGTCCCAAATATATTGCCCTCTGGCGAAGATCCTCCTCCCAGAATTCATTGGCTGGTCCAACAGCAGCCACTGCACTCCTGGCTAATGAATCCAAACCCGCCGTTGATTAAGCTGATGACGGGCATCGTGAGGTGGTGGATTATTACCAGCTGGTAAGTTAAGACTTGGCGTTGCATGCACCTTTTCCTGATTATTGCCGTTGACACCATTAACATCATTCTCTGCCATAGCTAACACGTGAAATTACCAAGAACAGAATTCCACTTTATGAAAAATGCTTCTTTCCCGGCCATGGAACCAACTGATGCGTCCAAGATAATCTTCAGACACACTGGGCTTTTTCAACTGGATATCTGGCTTTCAATACTTCTGTAATCACTAAGGCCCAACTCTGTAAACAAGCAAAAACAATGAACTAGGCAGGGGCACTCCTTGCAAGAGCCCTCCGGCATGAGAGTTAGCACAATAGTCAACTGAATAAACAATTTGACAGAGTTTAGGCCAGTATTCAGAATCACGTACCTCCCTCCTTTGTTTGGAGGGGTTTTTATAGCTGGTGCCGGAGTGCCGGAGAATTGAATAACTGCCCATTAAGCATGGTGGCGTACCTGGTGGGCATATTAACTGTCACAGTAGCCACGTTCATCATAACGGTCTCATCATGGTGATGGTGGCAAGTTTCTCGGAAGTAACTGCCCACATTCAAGATGATCGTTACATTAATAGCTGAGCATCGTAAGTCCTACTCGCTGCATACTTTTGTGCGCTGGGTAAGCCCCCAGCTCGCTGTAACCTTGCCTACTGGAGGCTAAGCCCCCAGCTCGTGGTATGTTAATGGTCGCTGCCCATTTCTCAATGTCCTGAATATTGGAATGCACGTGCTCTGCTCATGACTGATGGAGATGTTCCAGGCACGTGACTTGTGTCTTGAGCCTATTGGGCCGGGCAGCTCAATGTAAAACTAACAATCTTTTATCTAAAGACTTTTAAAACCAACATTATTTTTTAACCAATGTAGGATATCTCTTCTACTAGTAATAATAGTAAAAGTTTTTTATCTAAAATTAAAATCAACATTACTTTATAGCCAATGTAAGATATGCATCTTCTATTGTTAATAATGGTAGAACTCTTATATCTAAAGACTTTTAAAACAAACATCTATTTCTAACCATATGATATACATATTTTCTATTGGTAATAATAATATTTTTAAAACTAACACTAATTTCTAACAAATGTGAGATACATTATGTAAAAACTTTTGAAATCAACATCTCTTTCTAAATAATGTGAGATACATCTCTTCTATTGGTTATAACATAAAAATAATGATAGTAGTAGTATTTTAATTAAAGAGTTTTCAAACCAACATCTTTTTTGAACAATGTGTGATACATCTCTTGTATTGATAATAACATAAAAATTCTTTTATCTAAAGAATTTTATAGCCAATATTTGTTTATAAATAATATGGATCTCTTTGTAATTAATATAAGATACATTATCTAAAAACATTTTAAACCAATATCATTTTCCTAACCAGTGTAAAATACATATTTTTTCTATTAGTATTAAGCATTTTATAAAAATACTTTTAATGATTACATCATTCTTTAACCAATGTGGAATACATTGCATCATTTAGTAATAGTAGTAGAAGTTTTTTATCTAAAAAAAATATAAAACCAATATCTCTTCCTATATAATGAGATACATTTATTCTTTTCTATTTTATTGGTAATAATAGTAATTTAAAACAAATATCAATTTATAACAAATGTGTAATAATAATAATAATAATAATAATAATAATAATAATAATAATAATATATATATATATATATATATATATATATATATATATATATATATATTCTATTGCTAATAATAGTAAAAGTCTTATATATAATTTAAAATCAATATCATTTTTTAATCATGTAAGATATACATCTTCTATTGGTAATAATGGTAGAAGTCTTTTATCAAAATAATTTGAAAACCAACATCAATTTTTAGTCAAAGTATGATACATTTCTTCAATTAGTAATTAATAATAGTATTTTTAAAACAATATCAATTTCTAACCAATATCGGATACATCTCTTCTATTGGTAATAATAGTAAAATATTTTGTAACCAATCTAAGAAACATATCTTGTAAAAGTGAAAGTCTTTAGTCTAAAGACTTTAAAATCTAACATTTTATTTTTAAACAATGTGCTATACATCTCTTTTATTGGTAATAATATAAAATAATTTAAAACGAACATCATTTTCTAACTGATGTGAGATATACATCTTCTATTGGTAATAATGATTGAAATCTTTTATCAAATGACTTTGAAAACCAACATCATTTTCCAACCAATGTATGATACATCTCTTATATTGGTACTTAATAATAGTACTTATCAGTGTTCTAAAACTCCCCGCCTAGCTCTGCCTAGGCGCTAGGTCCTTATCAACCGCCGCGACTTTCTTAGTCGCCGTCTAATCGACCAAGTCGGCGTCTATGTCAAACCTCGTCGACCTTAATTTATTTTTGTAGCTTTGATTTTGTGGCATGCGATGACCAGAGAAGGAAGGGGGGCGCACTGAAGAAAGAAGGAGTGGTAATGGGGAGGCAGAGAGGGAGGTAATGGGGGCGAACTAGAGTAATACCTTTTTTGTTTCGATGAATAAGATATCAAGACTTAAAATATAATACTTATTTAAAAAATAGTGTTTTTAGTGAAATAAATTATGCAACTTGAGGTACGAATTTCTTTACGTGTCATTTGTTTGTTGGCTAAAGAAATTGTACAAATGTGTTCTATTATTGATAATAGAAGAAGTTATATACACTAATACTAATACCCCTTATCATATTGATTATTATTATTATGTATTATTATTACTAATGAAGATTTATTAAAAGGTGGTGAGGTGGCACTACCATAATGCTCCTCACCAACTATATATATATATATATATATATATATATATAATTTACTTAACTTTTTCATCTGTAGTCACATTAGATCTACCACCCTTGAAAGAATAAGATGGAAAAGGAGAGAGAATAAAATGGAAAAGGAAAAATCCATATGAATTTATGGTGACTTCTCCTCCTTCCCAACTCCATCCATGCCGATCATTTTTATTTATTTTTTAGTTTTTCCCTTTTCCTTGTTTTTGTTCTCGTTCATTATTAATCTCTATCTCACCATATTATACTTGGGGATGCAATCCATCCGAGGTCGTTATCCAACATTGATGCCCAACAAAAATAATGCTTTTTGAAGCACAAATTCAATGCCAAAGTCGGGCCATTCATGTCTTTCAAGTAGACCAGATTTTTCCGTCAACTTCAATGGGCTATCCAGGATGTTATATATAATTAAAATTGGTGTATAATATATGGTTAGAAATCCCTTGATGTTTAGTTTCTAACAAATCAAACGGATCTCAATTCCAAATTTTTTAAAAGGAGCTAGACTTAAAATACTACAAGTTGGTCAGAATAGACGGGAATGTATCTTTTAACCAAATGAACTTTGTTTTCTCCACCACCCTTAGGACTTTCCTAGAGTATGGATTTGCATCATTTTTTGAACCTTGTAAGGCTATAAATATGCATGATCAATTGCGATTAGTAGGTCGAGGGAGACTCATCTATCTGTTTCTTTTTCATTCTATTCTAGCAAACATTTACAACGATCGTATTTAATCAATGTGTTCGAATCCTCATAGGAAAGATCACACCATTTGGTATCAAAGTCATCTCTATCAGTTTCTATGTCGTCCTTTCTCACATTTCATCTCATACTTTCTCATCTTTCTCGGTTCTCAAGGTTCGTATAACTCAAGTATTGATAGTGGGTTTTGTCACAAGTTATCACAGTTCCTAATCAATCACGATTAGTGGGTTTTGTCACTAGTTGTCAAGGTTCTTATTGTTGAGTTTCTTCGAGGTTGACGAGGATCTACATCTCAAAATAAAATAAAATTACTCCACCTCTCATATTCATCTCATTCTTTCTCATCTCTCTCGGTTCTCAAAGATTCATAGAACTCAAATATTGATAGTGGGTTTTGTCACAAGTTGTCAAGGTTCCTAATCTATCGTGATTAGTGGGTTTTGTCACTAGTTGTCAAGGTTCCTATTGTTGGGTTTCTTCTAAGTTGACGAGGATCTACATTAAAAAAGTAAAGAGAATGAATTTTATTTTATAATAATAGCCGGACAAGATTCGATGACGAATCTTATTTTCAAGAGTGAAGGAATAATGTAATCCATCTGAGGTCGTCATCAATCATGGGTGCCCAACAAAAAGAATACTTTTTGAAGCACAAATTCAAGACAAAAGTCGGCCATTCAAGTAGACAAGATTTTTCTGTCAAATTCAACGGGCTGTCCAGGATGTTCTAGATCGCTAAAATTGGTGTATAATATATGGTTAGAAAGCCCTTGATGTATAGTTTCCAACAAATCAAATGGATCCCAATTCCAAAAATTTTAGAAGGAGCTAGACCGAAAATATTAAAAGTTTTTCATAATAGACGGGAATGTATCGTTTAGCCAAATGAACTTTGTTTTCTCCACCACCCTTTGGACTTTCCTAGAGCCTGAGCTTGCATCATTTTTTTGAAGCTTGTAAGCCTACAAATAGGCTTGACCAGCCTTCTATTTGTGATATAGAAGATTTATAAAAGTTTGAGATTATTAGTGATGACTAATATTTTGAGGTTTGTTCCTCCTTAGTTATGTTTGGAACATATTGAACTTCTCAAGTTTGGAGAGTCGAGGGCTTGTGGCGTTCCGTGATTGAGATTCATTAGGCAATTGTCTCTTTTGGGTTTTAATTGCACCCCGAGGTCCCTAATCAATTGCGATTAGCGGGTTGAGGCCATCTATCTCTTTCTTTTTCATTCTATCTAGCAAACCTTTAGAACGATCGTATTTAATCAACGTGTTTGTATCCTCCCCGTTGAGATCACATCACTTGGTCATTTCTATTTACACATCAATTAATCTTCACTTCTATTTTCTTGGGTAGAAATTTTTCCTTCTTTTCTATTTTCGGAAGATAGATACTCTGGCGGGCGAAAAGACGGCCAAAGAAGACTCTGATGCTCACATCAAAGACTTCGAGGAAAATTCTGATGCTGCATTGCATATTACGATGCTAGCATATTTATACCGTTTCACAGGTTTCCTTGTCTTTCCACCTCACCAAATATAAATATCCATTATACCACATATTCATTTAGCAATTATGAGGTCTTTCACCTCATAACTGAATCTCAATGAAGTTCTTCCTAGAGCTCGGTTTCTGCTTCGGAGGTGCCTCCGTCACCCTGTCGGTCAAAACTACAGTTACATCTCACCATTATGATTCCACCTTCCGCCTTGGAGTAAATAAACAATGAGAAGGAGTTTTTTTATTACACAGACGGGAAGATAAAAGAAGGAATCAAACTAAATCAGTTCTCTCTGTATGAGATTCATATGTCTACTGGTGTACTTAGAGTAGGTCGAATTGTTTTTTTTTTCCTTCTCATTCATATAGGCAGTGAATTGGGTTTGTGAGAATGACTATGGAATTTTGGAGAAGGAATGACGGGAGGAGGGAAGTGGCATTTTAGGAAGAAACTAACGAATATGGACTTATGCGATTCAAAAAAAAAAAAAAGGATGGCACTAGAGCGGTTATAATTTGCAAAATAAGGTATTGGTTCGCAATTATTCCGTAATTTAAATTCGAGCCCAGTAGCATGTGGGCTAAATGGTCTGGGCTAAATTTAAGAAACCTTTTTTTAAAGGGAGAAATTTGGGTCGGTCACTTTCCACCTATTTTCAACCGCAAAGTTCGTTTTTTTTTTTCAACCAGTAATGTATGCTTCTGTTGGTAAAATGACGAGAAAACCTTTAATGAACCCAAAGGCAAGAGCATCGGGATATCCATAAACCCATGTCGAAAGGAAAGAGCGAATCGAGACATTCAAGCTTTTATCTCAATTTGTAATGGGATAAAGGGTGATATTTATCTATTAAGTTATCTGATAGCTAAACAATTATATTGTATTGAAGCCCTATAATATATCACATCTATATCACTTTTTTGCTCTTGCATTCAAGCCTCCTCCACATGCTTCTGATGTGGGTTTATTCAATTCCTTCATTTAATCGGACTTTTGTAGCTTTCAGATGTTCCAGATTGGTATAGAAATGTGATATAGATGTGAAACCTTGAAGAAAGGAAAGGACTCTCTCTCTCTCTCTCTCCTCGATCACGAATTAAGATCTGAAAATGAACGACCCTTAAGTCTGGAAGCAGATCCAGTTCCTTCACTCTCTCTCTCTCTCTCATCGATCGCGAATTCAGATCCGAAAATGAACGAAGCAGATTCATGTAGAACATGCACTTTTCTCACTTCTTTAATGTTCTGTCCATGTTCCCTGTTCTGCAAACACCAGCTATATGGTTCTTGCGTCGCAAAACTCTAATGCTTGCATTGAAAATTACGATGCTTGCATCGCAAACTCCGATACACGCATCTCAAACCAAGTCGATGCATCGGGACCTGACTTAGACTTGAAATTGGGACCAAAAGAAAGCATGGTCGTTACGGGAGACCAAATGGAAAGAAAGATAGAAACGGACGAGGAACAAAACAGAGCATGGTCGTTTATTCATGAGGGTCAAAACGGCTGCTCTTATTATTCAAAGGCGGCCCCTCCTTAGTAGTGCAGAAGCTAGACTAGAGTAGAAACAACTCTAATTTTGCATCAAAATATGGGTACCTTATGTCGTAGCACATTCTTATTGGTCGGACATTTTGGGTCCTCTATGACGTGGTACATTCTCATTGGTTGGAGTGGTAAGACCCACAAAATATCCAACCAATGAGACTGTGCCACGTCATAGAGTACTCATATTTTGGTGCAAAATGAGAGTGGTTCAATCATTACTCTATTCAAAGAGTAATGCTATGGTCACTCTCATTTTGCACCAAAATATGGGTACTCTATGACGTGGTACACTCTCATTGGTTCGAGTGGTGAAATCTACAAAATGTCCAACCAATGAGAATGTACTACATTATAAAGTACTCATATTTTAGTACAAATTGAGAATGATTCAAGCATTATACTTATTCAAAAGGCCAAGATGGGGAAAATGCATAAGGAGATCTGGAGACCCCAACTTTTTGGAAGTTCTTTAGTCTTTAATTGTACTAAATTCCCTCGATTTAAGCCTTTGCTACTTTATTCGTCTACCGTATGGGCCCACACACGTCAAAACTCGAAGAACAGAAAATGCCATCCTCGTTTGTAAGTTATTGGTTATGGAATTTTGAAAAAGAAAGAACGATAGGTGGAGGAGGGGGATTAACGAAAATCTAAACAATAGTGAACTGATGAGTTGGGGAAAAAAAAGACATATTTAATAGGTTATATATTTGAAAAAGTAAAACCACCAGTAAGTATTTCATTTTTAAATGGGTCACAAAATTGTTAAGCCTTCATTTTAATCCGGCTAGCCGGTCGGGATGTGTGGCTGCAACATTTATGGCATGTGTATGGCCAAATGATGACTATACTCTTCATAAATCGAATACACAAGCACAAAGTATCATTTCATACATTACGATGCATAATTTTATGTGTTACAATGGATAAAATTAATTGTGATGCATGATTTTGAATCCGATGTATGATGATTATGTGCCTTAGTAAGCAGAATTTGTGAATCACGATGCATGGTTTTGAAATTCAATGCATTACGATTCATAATTAAATTTCGATGCATGATTCTAAATTTTGTAACTGTCATTTCTATTTTATACTAATACATCGTAATTTTAAATCAATGCATCATGCGCGATTCATATAGGCGTCCAAAAATTAACAAGTTCAAAAAAGTGTCTTAATAATTCTAATGACAATATAAACCCAAAAAAGAGAGAAAAGACAACTTTGTTATAAATAAAATTCATGCAATAAATAATCCGTCTACTCACTCCATAAATAGGAAAAAGGAAGTCGGATCCATGCATCTGCTAAAGTGGATTCTGATTTCAATTCCAGATTGATTGAAGAAGGAGTCCATTCCAAGTCAATCTTTGTTTCATTATCCTAAAAATTGTGATTTTCGAACAAATTAGATACAATATCGAAACATGAAATATTAAGGGAAAAAGATGTTTGATGGCGCCGGATGGGATTTTAGGAATAATTTTATGAAAATGTCTTTTAGTGGTTAAAAGAATATATGTTAGTATACCGGTGACAACATTTGGAAAGTGTACCAGCCCAAAATTATTCCTTTCAATTATCACTAACTAATTTTACACACGTGCGTTAAATACACGGTCATATAATTTTTTCAATTAATTTATACTCAAGCAAAATAAAGAAGAAAAAAAACTTCAAAAAAATGTTTGAGGTAACTACTTTCGATATAAAAAAAATTTTGATTTAAAAATTAGAGACTTGTATATTTAAGATATGAGAAAATAAAGTCAATTTTTTAGAAAATATAAACAACTTTATCCTTCACTAAATCTTAATTGTAGCAACAATTTTAGAAATAGTTCTAAACCTAATATTGTTATAAATTAAAATATGATGAATATATGGTCATATAGTAATTGCATTATATGAAAAGTAATAAACAATTAAAAGAATATATTGCAAAAGAAGAGAAAATAATTATAAAGAATTATATCGAAAAATAATAACATTATGAAAAAATCTAAACGTTATTGTGATATTTCAATAATCCCCCATTTACTAAACAAATAGAGAGGAAGAAAGGAGAGGAAAATATGAAGCATCAACTGGCAATCTCCCTTACTCTTTATCCCTCTCAGGAAATATCTTTTATTCTCACAGGCGATTTCTCTTATACTCACCGTCGACATCACAGCACGCTCTCTTCCTCTCGTTCCATATCTCGCTCGATCCATCTCTCTTTCTTTAATATTCAACTTTATTCTGAGGGAAAAATATTGATTATATTTTTTTTCGGTGATTTTTCATTCGGATCTAATGAAATCACATAAAAATATTTTGTTTAGTTATTTCGTATAAAAAAACATTTTTGACACTCAGATCTACTGTAAATTTGATAATATTTTTTATACATTTATTTTTGTTATTTACTTTTAGATAAATCTCCGAACTAGTTTAATCATTTAGTATTCTTGAAAGATGATTTTTTCTGGTGATTTTTATTTCATACTACTTCGAATTTGTCGATAGTTTTTTTTTTTCATCTCAAATTTTGGGTATTTCTTGCTTTACTTGATGTTTTTAGTATAATGTTTCAACATTTGATAGGTTCATCTTGTGAATTAATGCATTTTCATTAATCATCATTTACAATGTGTTGATTTATTTCAGTTTGTTACAAACGAGAATTGAAAAACTATGCAAATTTGGATAATTGATGGTGAAAGTTCCAATAAGTTTTTGAATTAATTAATTAAAGAATTCATTAACTGTTTCTTATTAATAGGAGTTTCTATTTTGGGAAACAAAGTTTTGGTGAGATTTTTCCCTATATAGACTATCCAGCTTTTTTATATATATAGATTGTGAGTCCATCACATATGTTAAATAATTCCTCCATTAAACTTAAAAAGTTCATATTTGAAAAGCTTGATAATTAATAGACATATATGTGTGTCATTGGAATTAACTATGATTAATTACAAAAATACTTAAGCAAAACCAATATATTTAAGCATAATTTTTAAAAAAAAAAAACTTTTTAAATAAAACATCTCAAAATAATATAGTGCTTTGTTTGGAAAATACAAATGTCATGGCAACATACCAATGAAGTTTTATATTTGATTTTTTTCCTTTGTAACTATTTTGCCATTCAAGTTTCTTATGTGCTTTTAGATTGGACGATGGTTTAGACATTAGAGGTAGCCAAATTGGTTGAAATTAAAACAATAATCATTCCAAATTTTGGATGGAGTTCTAACTGGAACATGAATGCGATTGAACTGGCTGCTCCAAGAAAGAAAGCCACCCCCACAAACACACACACATACACACACAATGTAATGACACAGTATAAAAGCCTTAACCACCTACAACATATGTTCCATCCTCCAGAATATCGCATTGACTACAAAAGAACCTCCTAGTGAACAAGATGTTGGATAAAACTCTATACAATCTTACAAAATATATAGAAAACAATATAAAATAACGAAAACAAAAACCGTTGAGCTGTTGTTTGCTTCGAAGCAAGTCTTCTGATTGCAGAGGACTTGTGAAGTCTGCTGGTAGTAGTACCAGAAGTCTGCTGGTGACTTGCAACTAAGTTTGTTGGTGGCTTAGTTCCAAGTCTGCTGGTGACTTGAACCAAGGTTTGCTGGTGAAAGTCTTCTGGTGGAAATACTGGAAGTTTACCGGTGGAAGCTCTGCAAGTCTACCGGTGGAAGGACTGATGTCTGCCGGGTAGAAGGCGATGTCTGGCGGTGGAAGGTAAGCGTGGTGAGGCACTGTGTAACACACGTTCCTTGAAACGTTATTCGTCTCACTCCCTGTAAGTGTCTGGAGTTCTTACTTAGGACGAACGTCTCCCAGGATACAACGGTAGTACCTGATGACTTTGCACTTAAGGTCCGGCGAACTTAATCTATGCCAGAAATCAATCACCAAACAGGAGGCCAAGAAAATTGATGATCAATATGCAATGCAAATGCAAGTGTATTTTTGTTTTACTGTGTGCGTCTCCTCTGTTGTGGAGAATGGTTCCTTTATATAGGCCAAAAAATCAACACGCTTTAATTACTAATTAAAATGTTTTGATTATGGCTATTAACCACCCAATTAAAGCAGACATTAAGATAGAATTAAACTGCTGCTCTTTAATGTTGGGGTTACGAAAATTAAATTTAAAATTCAAAACAAAAATGTGTAAAAGGCGGGTTTGTCTAGGTAACACAATTTAGTCCGACATTCGTGTCGCCATGGTCAAGCCAAATTAGACCTTGATTTGCACCCCCAGCGGCGCGAGGGATAGTTCTTTCTATACAAGCTTACCCAACCATAAGGTCAGTCCAAGCCAAATTGGACCTTGATTTGCACCCCCCCTGCGGGCGCAGGAGGGATAGTTCTTTCTATACAAGCTTACCCAACCATAAGGGAGCCTTTGTATATAAATCCTTCAAGCCTTTCAAATTTTCCTAATGTGGGATAACCCACTTCCAACATTTCAAATGTCCTACTTTAAACTTCTATAACTTATTCATCTGATATCCGAATTTGACAAATAAATATAGTATTCTTATGTACTCACGGAGAAGAACATAATTCCACAATTACCATAGTCATTACATAAATGATTCACAAATAAATTAGTGCCTCAAAGCTCCAATTTACTTCACTTAAAAACACTAGTTTTCCAACACAAGAAGGATATAAAATCTCAACTTTGACATTACATTGCTGACATGAAAAATTAAATTAAGAGTTCAAACCTCAAGAGCAAGCTATGAGCTGAGTTTATAAGCTATATAGATCGAGAGCTAAGCTACAAGTTTATTTCTAAGTTGATCAAGTATTCGAACAGATATATCAAGAGCTATCTAGCTACTAGTGTATTACAGTATAGATCTAGATAAATATTGAACTAACTAACATTATTCAGGTGTATAAGACTATACTGCTCCTAGTGCAGTACCCTTCAGTTTGAATACGGTCTTGACATGATCGGTGAACATGGCATCCAAATATGGCTGGTTCCCGAGAAACCTTGAGAGCACCGGAAGTACAGGCCTCGAAGTCTTGTGACGAATCATGTTGTAATAGAAATATGATGGGGTTGAGCAAAACATGTTCGATGCTGATCTGAACAACGTTTGGTTCTTAGTATGGGTTGTGCCAACAGGAGTAGTTGTTATATTTTCATTAGGCTGCCAAACTTGTGGAAGAACTAAAGTTTGCCTTTTCCATATCGGTTTGGAGGCAAAATTGTAGCCTTCTAATACCCATATTGTAGTGATTGCACGGTCCATGAAGGTGAGGCAATCATCGACTAGCATAGAGAACATATCATAAATGTAGTTGGAAGAAAATTCATGAGGCAATCTTTCGAATCTCTCATCTCCAACATCAAAAGCATATATGTCATGCATAAAAAAACCTAGATAACTCTTTGTTATAGTTGTGATGTGGCAAAATCTCGGCTTGGGCCGTCCGTGTTGGATAGGATATACGGGCTTGAATGCCTCCCTTGAACCTGGCTGAAGTATCGAATATAGGTGTGAAAGTAATACGACAGAATACCCAGGCTCAAATTAAAAAGTGTATGCGTACCTTGTTTGTGGTTTTAGGAGGAGTATTTATAGGCCCCATTGTGATTGAAACCGGTTAGGATTTGGTTTCCTTAGTTTCCTTGTTCAACAAGGAGAGAATCCTTGATTTTAGGCGTGATACGCGGTTGGCCGCTAGATAGTAGGAGAGATAAAGCAAGTGTCTTACCCACGTATGGTAACCTTCGACTTATCTTGGAGGACAAGCTTCAGTGTTTCTGCTCGTCCCCAGACGGCGGGCGGGGGCTATCTTGACTACTTGGTATATGTTGGATTGAGGCGAATAGGTCCGGGCATGGCCCGTGGCCGAACGAGCAAGGCCGGTGTTTGACCCGGAGTTTGAGCAGGATGATTACGGTTCTTTTCTTGATGAAGGAGATCCTGGGCATGTTGTGGCGGCGGGGCTGTGCTTGGGACCCGGCGCTCAGCGTATAGGCATGTGCCTAGCACGTGGTGGGGCACTACTGGGCGGGTAATTGTGCTGGCGGGTGGCTGAGGCGGGTATTTATGGCGTTTGCTCGAAGTTCGGGGCACAAACACTTATAATTTAAACCAAATAATGATTGGGCGGAGTATAGTGGTGGATGATTTAGAACTTCATCCAGTGTGTGTTAGAGGTCTTTAAGGTCTCTGATGAACGCATTAAGATGCTCTTGTGATGTGTTCCTTCGGGTTCTTTCTTGGCGCTTCCATAATCACGCTATAAAAGTGGATCTCCTCTTGAGACTTTACACAGTTTAGAGAGAGAAAGAAGCTGCGCCACTCTTACGCCCCGGCTCCACGAAGCATAACCGTTGTTGTATTAGGTCGATCTCACCGGTGCCTTCTTGTGACTTCTAGTGGATCTTTGAACACCAGCGGTAAGTTTCTTCATTTCTTGTCTATGTTGGGTCTGTTCTTCCGTTTCTAAAATTTATGGGTTTCTTCTTCATCCCTTAAATTTATGGGTAAACTCAATAGGATTGGGGGAGACCATAGGCTGAGATCGAGGAGAACCATCCATTATGTCTTTGTATGCAGGCGCCTTGGATTTACCTAGACTTAGGGCTTTTTCTCCCTCTTGACTATTTTATTTCGCGAGAATCGGCCATTGTTTTTCCTCGTCTCACATGTCAAGAATGACAGAGGCCTTGACTAAGGCCGGGCAAAATGACCCGTTGAGCGGTAGAAGTCTCCTTCCCTCGATGTTGTATTTGAAGAGGAGGCAGTATGTGGCCGGGCCGTGGCTGCCAATTAGTGCCCGTTATCACTCTTTACGATTCCTCGGTGAGCAAAGCCTATCGAGATGGAGAGGTAGAGCAAGCTCTGTGGCCGCTAGCGGCCAGGGCCCAGCACAAATACCGGAACGAATAAAGCCCTTGGTGGAAGAGAGGGCTGACGATAGGATCTTGCCGATCTTT
>JABEVN020003679.1:0-17296 GCA_013146195.2 Codonopsis lanceolata | reverse complement strand
GAACAAGAGCGATCTCGCTTTCAAGACAAATAAATTAATCTTATCAATAACCAAGTAGTAGGGTTGAGTTCGACAAGCGGAACTCACATGTCATAGTCATTCCATAATATGTGATCGAATCAAGCGAGGGCAATCAATTCAAGTTCAAAGTCTAGAATTATTATTCTTAGAGCGATTAGAGCGTCGTAGGGAGTTAATGCAGGAGCGGTATTGTTCAATAGCTTCGCTAATCTTGACTCGTTGAGTGATCTAATAGTTCATCCAATAGAGTTAGGGCGCTAATTGCATCACAAACCTCTTCTAAGTTCTACTTATAATAAATGGAGTCATTAATCCGTTTAACGCCGTAGCTACTAATTGTCGATAATTCAATTCAAGGGATCTTAGAATCATACTTTCAAGGTATTCAAAATGCAAGGGTCCAAGAGCGTTATTTTATTCTAAGGGGAATATGGAACACAATTTGTTCTAGGCCTAGGACTCAATTCAATAGAAAATCATTACAAGGCATGTGAAACCTAGGATTCAAATTCCCCGAGAGTCATCAAAACATATTAGTTCAAGAACATAAATTGCTCCTAAAGAAGCATAGAATATAATTAATTCTAGGCATACGTCTAATTTGAACAAGATGAACATATCCATTAAAACCTCAAAGACCAGATCAACTAGATCATGGCATGGGCATGGAAAAGCATGGGGAAGCGGACGAGGATTCATGGCAAGTCTAACATGCAACCTAAGGAGGAAATCAATAGCTTACATCTACCAAGGAAAGAAAGTTGAAGCACAAGGTAATCGGATAGAAAGCGATCTCCTCGTCGGTAGCTTCACACGGTGGTCTCGGCTCGGCAAGCGGAGTCGGGAGCTCACTCTGGGCAAACACACACACCAATCTCACCTCTTCTCTTTATAAAAACAAGGAAAAAATCTGATAATGGGAGGATTAAGCAAAGTCAACAAAGGGAGGCTTATATATGTTGCATGGATTGGGTGGAATTACACATGTCAATTGGAGAGGGCTTGAGATTAGGACTAACCTAACTTGATTAGGGTTTAATAGGTTGGATTAGGGCTAATAAGCAAGGGGGTTTAAGTGGCTAATGACACCACAAAAGATTAAAAGCTGAAAAATCCCGTAGAAGCGGGGCGGATGAGGCGGGCGCCTCATGAGGGGGCCATGCGGCCGCCTCGGCTGGGAGGTTGCCATTTTTCATTTGCTCAGAGGACTTGATGCGCTCGTCACGACCATGCGGCCTCTGAACTTCGGAGCACCAAAACTAGACCTAAACAAGTCCTAAATGGTCCCAAGCTCATGGGCAACCATTCTAGGGTCTAATACAACTCAAAACATGCCCGAAACACCCCCGAACGTCACCCGGAACAAGGTAGGACAAGGCTCGAGTCAAGCGACGATTGGTTGACGAATCAAACCCGGATCAAAGGTCAATATAACTAGGGTAACATGGGCATGGAATAGGCTTGTTTAATCATGGTTATGGCTTGAATACAAGTCCGGGAACTCAAGGAACAATTCGCACGTCGAAATACGCGCAAAACGGGAGACGGGTGAAATCGCTAAGGCCAAAACAAGGCAAGAAGGTTTCTAAACTTCCCAACAAGCTTACTAGGATCAAGTCGAGCGTTCTAAGTCATCTAGGAAAGACAATAGAACCCTAACGAGTCTCGGTTGAGTGCAAATCAGGCTAAGGCAACACTGAAGGCATCACGGAAAGGTATGCTAAGCATAGGAGGGAATCGAGCGACAAGGAATGCAATAATGCTAATCTGAGTCGAGGCATGGACTAAAGAGATCTAATCATGTTAAGGCTTAATATACACAAGTTATCAAGGTATAGAACAAGTAATGCAAGTAAAGGGTTTGGGGTCTCACACCTTCAGTAGGTGTAATAGTGTGTATTTTTCTTTGGCCAAGAAAATAAACCATGTTAATTCATAAACTCATCCCATCATATTCACGTGAATAGAATCGTTTATTAGATACAAATTCACTATGCTCTAAGAGCATCTAAAGGGTCTCTACGTCGAAATTGAGGATACACTCTATAATATCCCTGAATGGTAATCCATTCTTCAAAACAAATCAATCCTTCTCTACTCAATGTTCATGCATCGAAAGAAAACCCATTCTAATAGTTGGAATTCCAACTTAGTAATAACTCATTCTGCGCAGCCATTTTGTAAAATTGGCCAATAACTCATATTAACTCCAAATTTCATGAATCTTACATATTCTGAAACTAGGCTCTTCAAACTATAACTTATCCTTTTAAATCACTTCATTCGGATCTATATTCATCCAAATATAATCACTTCAATTTCATGATAACAATCTGATTTGCTGCTATTAAAAATTCTGCCCAGTCAACTTGTAAATTCAACCATTAATTACTCACTACTCCAAATTTCATGAATTTTATATATTCAGAAACTAGACTCTTGGAACTATAATTTAGAACTTTAAAGTACTCCATTTGGACTTGTATTCTTTAGAATACGGTTACCTCAATTCAATGGTAAAATCTGTTTTCACTGTGACAGTCTCACTGTCGCAGCCATGATCCGTGACTGATGAAAAATACTTCCTTAACTCGAAAATTAATGAAACTTTACAGGGAGTTACCTAACATGTATAGGTATAACATATCCAGAAATCGAAAAATTATCACAGACGGAATTGCTACAGTATTTTTCGGAAAAATGCCCAAAAAAGGGACTGCATCATTTCAAAATCTAATTTCTTTTTCTTTGCTTCCCAAATTCTCAAACAACTTAATTTTGTTAACTAACAACATTCTCATGCTAGTATCACCCAAGGACTTCAATTGGAGTCCTAAACCCAATCAATACACAAATTCACCAATTCCGGTCTCACCCGACCAATTCTCGAAATCTCTCAATTGAGACCCGACGAACCCAAAAAGTCGTAGGAATTTATCCTAGGGCTCAAAACAACACTTTAAAATTTTAATTAACTCCATTGAGTCAAAATACAATTTTCCGAATTCTAGGGCAATGTATAATTTCGGGATTTGTAATCTTTTGGTTTCTAAACCCGATAACAAGTAATTTTCATTCCTAATTACTTCAATAAACACAACAAACCCAACAAATCTCACCTCATGTTGAACAGCCCCAAACCCCATATGTTTACAAATCAAAACTCATCATCAAGACATGTAATAACTCAACAATTCATGGAGAACAAGCCTCTAACACCCTAGCCTCAATTTGAGCTAGAAAGAGAAAGTAGAGGGTTTAGTCACGTACCTATTTCGGGCGATAAACTCGAAATAAAATGGGAACAAACTGAGGGGAAACGTTCTCCTCGTCAAGAGCTTCGCGATGACGGTCTCGGTTCGACGATCGGATGCCCGTAGCTCCGGGAATCGCCGGAATCTCCATGGGAGCTCTCTACCGATCTCTCCATCTCTCCCTCTTTGTATCTCACGGTTTGGAGAAGAAAATGGGGAGGAAGAAGAGTTTTTTTAACTTAAGGAAGGCTAAGGGACCATATTGCCCCCCAAGGGAGTGCACAAGAGGAAGGGAGGGGGTTTAATTGGGGGATAGGATGGAGTTTTCACTCCAAAATCAGAAAAACAATGGCTGCCCGGCCCACTACAACAAGTGTTACATTGATTTTCAAACGGCTCGGTTTGAACACCGTTCGACGAAACGACGTGATTTTTCTCGACACTCTGTAAATGTTTAAAGTAAAAGCCTTAAAAATCTCAAACCAAACAAAAATCTTTCGAGGGTTCCTCGATCAAAACAACTCAGCTGCGTACCAAAATCAGTCTGTACTACCCAGTTGACTTAATTTTAAATCAACTCCAATTGACTCCGTAAAGTGAAATACAATACCACATAAATATTTCTAACACGTAGGGACTAATATATTATTCCCTCAATTAATATTTTTAACTGTCATACGAATTAACCATGTAAGGTCAATTAAAATACTAAAACACTTTTTGGTCACAACCGCTAAATATTTATTTGCCCATAGATGTCAAATAATAATTTCTTATTATTATATCTAAATTTAAATAAGGGTATAATCATCCCCTAAATAAATTACAAACCTCAAAGGAGTCGGTTACACTACTCCATAATTTTCGGGTACAAAGTAAGCCTCCAACACGTACAACACCCCTGCGGAGTCGAAATTAAAAATAGATAAATATTCTATAACAAATCGGGTTTGGAAGTCAAAACTTCGAACTCACAAATGGTGGATTATGGTTGAATATCAAGTAAGGGATGTAAATGGGCTCAAAGCCTAATGGGCCAAAAGTGACCAAAGCCCAAATGCTATCCAATAATTTCAGTCAACTTCAAAGACGAGCCTAGGGTGAACTATAAGCCCGAAAATTACAAATAAGGTATGGTTAGAAAGATCTCGAAGTCTAGCTTCTAACGCACCAAACGGATCTCGATTCTGAGTCGTCTACACAAAATTGTGGCTGTTAAACTACAGGTTGTATCTGATAAGCACGAATACGCGGCCCAAACTGAAATCCGATCTACAGCGTGTGCAATGCTACACAAAACTCAACACAAAACCATTCAAAGTTAATCCCAAGGAATCGGGGTCTTACATCCTCTCCTCCTTAAAAGAATTCGTCCTCGAATTCAACATGTCTCGATCAAGGCGTGGATGTCAAGGTTTAATAACTTGCTATCAAATGATGAAGCAGATAATTATCATGCTACATGGTCATATTCATGTGCAGTATTTGCACAAAAACCAATCAATTTTCATTCTAAGGTTTTTGGGCTTAATCATAGTACTCCGGCTAATATTAGGAGCATT
Organism: Codonopsis lanceolata; assembly: GCA_013146195.2. Lineage (NCBI taxonomy): Eukaryota > Viridiplantae > Streptophyta > Magnoliopsida > Asterales > Campanulaceae > Codonopsis > Codonopsis lanceolata. Next base: position 12,459 of record JABEVN020003679.1, on the reverse strand, counting down.
TAACATATCAAGCTATTTGTTCAAGCAAGCAATACAAGTTTAGCAAACCCTGGATTACACTCATAAGAATTGCATAAATCAAGATTTCTATTCATAGCAAAATTTTCATATACAAAATGCACATATTTGCAAAAGTATAACAATACACCATTTACTTGTTTCATTTCGTTTTGGTAATAGGTTCAGTCAATTCTTATCTATCTTATACCATTCTAGTTCTCCGACGAAGACCTCTTGATAATCAAGTCAGGGGCCCTCTGAAGTGACTTCAAAAGCTTTCGTCGTATAGGATGCGGGGTGTTCGTGAATCACAGAAAAACATCCTTTATCATGGTCCCATGCACACATAATATTGTAATCATATATATAAGCATGAAAATCAATATCATGTAACATAGTATATTAATCTACTATGCAAGAATACAACACTAATACTCTCATCTATGTATTAGGTTTACATCAAAGAAAACCAATGTCTCAAAGTCACTAGGTAACACGAACACACACGATTAGGTACTACAATAACTATATATACTTATATAGAAATCACGGAATACACTAGGCACTACGGGAGGCTTAGCCACTCCGCTCTCGAAACAAACAACAACGAACATTGGATCTAATGAACACCACGACGATCACTCTCGGGACCGACAATCTCAACTTATCCGATCAAAACGACAGACTAAGAAACAATAGCTCTACAGGGCAGCAACATACACTTGGTATAACTGCAACTTAGAAGCGATATAGGAGGAATATAATACTCCTAAACACAAACTTGCACTCACGGCAATCTAGACCAGAACGAACTTAGTACTCCAAGTCCTACACTTGTACAAAAGAACATGCCACCAAGGCACAATACAGTACACTCGAAGGTAAATACTCGACGATAACCCAACCCAACCTAGGCCATGGAACCTATCCTGGCTTATAGCTAACTTAAGCTCTGATACCAACTGTCACGACCCGACCCGGATTCCAGCACGGAATCCCGAGGTCGTGCCGCTGGAACTACACAAGAGAGGACAAACACTTGCTAAAACAAAGTGCAAGTGGAACATTCGAGCTAACAAGCTCTAGACAGGAACAAGAAACCGTACTAAAATACGTATTTCAAAATTTCGAAGATACGGAAGCGTTAAAGAACAAGCCCTCGAGCTTAAGAGCTCGAGACTGAAACAAATGAAACCAAGAGAGGCCTTGCCTCACGAGGTATGAAAACGAAACGTGTGTGCCGCAACATTGCAGACGCATAACTAGCCATCGACACTCCAGGCCGGCGTTTCATCAAAAACCAACCTGATATAACAATGACCCACGACTAAATCATACCGGGGTAACAACAACAACAACAACCAAAACAACAACTAGGATAACTAGAATAATGAAATTCTTGAAGCTACTACTGCCCGGGGTACCACTGACAGATTACTATACTCTGGAGTACTCGTGCCCGACTACAAATGTCGGCGATAGGAATAATACAACAATACTAGAACAATCCACCTGACTGCAAAGTTTATATAACTTTACAAAAGAAATACCGTCCTCAATAAAGTAAAAGGACACAAATATAAATACTGAAATAAGCGGATTAAGTTTCGCTAACAAAAGCTCGGGAGGAGATAACTTCACATATATCACGACCTCAACTCAACTATCGATCCACGTGGCTCTGCTACAGACGGGATCTACTCAGTCTCAACGCGGCTAACGAACAACTACACACTAGAAAGTAAAGTACGGAGTGAGTCATAAAGACTCAGTACGCTACTACAAACAACATATCATAAATGAAACATTGTTATAATAAAACATGTCATCGCGCTGTTACGACTAAAACCCACGAAGACGTGTCGTATACTCGACACTTCTCAAGATAACCTCTTTGCTCATGTACTAAACCGTCCAAACGACTAGGGTGAAATTCCCTGATCATAAACAAACCAAATAAGTCAGAAAACATTTCACAAAGAATCAACATCTATAAAGGAATGTATGTCTATATATATACCCTTTATGTCAATCATGGAATTCTCAAGTATAAGTATGTATATCTACAAATATACATATCAAGTCTCGCATTAATTCACAATCAATACAAACATGGTCATTTAGATTTCATGTCTCAGGTAACACTTTGTTATCACATAAGTGCTCATAGTAAGCCAAATAAAGGTTTAAGAGAGAATACCGAATCAATGTCGATGTGTTGCTCGTGCAATCACAAATATTAATCATATCGTGCCAGTGATACCCGTGATCGGGTATCAAAGTACCGAAGCTCTCTTCTCGGTCCGAGCTCTCTACTCGGAAAATAGCACTAACCAATGCGCTCTTTTGGTTACGACAAAGGGGGCTACTTCCCCACTGTAGGTAGCAGTGGAGGGGTGTGTGAACCAAATCTGGTACGGCGATACATTGCAACCACGAATCCCATAATTCGTGAAGACAATGCATCATCCCACCATCAACGTAAAAACTCAAGTAATGCCAGCTGGACTTATATGTAATGCACAAGTAGATGTTTACTTGCAAATTCTCAAGTAGATATAAAGATCTACTAAACTCATATGATTCTGCACATTATTACAATAATCACAAAACTACAATAGGAGCTCATTGAGTCTCTAAAATTCCAAGTGTCAAGTTGTCCACTCTATTCAAGTCAAGGTCCAAAAGCTAGTAATCTAGTCAATGGATTATAGGAGTCATAGGGTCTCGTTCTACGTTTTCATTTAAGGCATTTCTAGGTTCTCATTCCATTTAGGAACCCTAGTTCACAAGTCACTAACTCAAGTACGAGTTGGTAGCCTAAGTTGATATCAAGTTTGCAGTTCCACTTGTTAATGGAATACAATTGAAATACAAGTCAGAAAATCAACACCAATAGAATTACCAAGTAATCAAAGGCAATATATGCTTCATGAGTCATATTCTCAAACGCATACAACCAAGCTAAGTTATTTACTTAACCATTAACCCTTCATATATTCACCAAGACTACTTTGTTAGTCTAGGGTACTTAATCAACAATGGTATACGTGTAAAACCCTGAATCATTGCTTACGTGTTTATTTGATGAGTTCATACTTTCATAATCATCATTAGTATGTTAACTTAGCTCACTTATATGTTTAAAGTCGATCGCATGTTCATTGACGTCGTTTGAGATGCTCGTTTGCACCTTTCCTTTACGAGTTGCTTTGAAACTCGGGTTTGTGTTTTATGTAGTAAACACATGGATAAATGTTAGAAACCATTCTTAACATCATTAACACGCTTTAGATGTTGGTTGAATGCTAGTTGCATCGTCGGTTTGATTGCTAGTTTGATTCGAGCGTTAACCCTTCTCCGTTTGACCTTTTCAGTTGTTGTTCGGGAGTGTTTTTCCTAAGTTCTTAGCCTTGTTTGAGTAGGGTTTGATCATTGATTTGCCTTGGTTATGTTTAAGAGGACTTTAAGGTTGAATTTTAGACCATTTTGTGCTTTGGAAGATGTGACGACCCGACCTGTAAAACCCTGAAATACTGCTTGCTTGTGATATGCATGAATTCATACACTTATAATCATCATGAATATGTTCATTTAGCTCCTGTATATGTTTAGAGTCAATAGCATGATCATTGACGTTGTTTGAGATGCACGTATGCATTCTTCTTTCGCGAGATGCTTTGAATCTCGGGTTTGTGATTTATGTTGTAATCACATGGATAATTGTTATAAGGAATTTATAACATCATTAACATGCCTTGGTTATTGGGTAGATGCTTGTTGCATCGTTGGTTGGGTTGCTAGTTTGATTTTAGCGTTAACCCTTTTCAGTTTGACTTTTCCGGTTGTCGTTCGGGCGAGTTCTGCCTGAGTTCTTGGCTTTGTTTTGTTGAGGTTTGAGGTTTGATTGCTTTGGTTATTGTTTGGAGGTTATTAAGGTTGATTTATAGACCCTTTTTGGCTTGGAAGGACTCGAGATTGCATGCGGGAGAGTCCGAGATCGAGCAAAGAAATGAGAAAACTTGGAATGCTGGAAACCAGGTGATGCGGTCGCATCACCCTTTGCCCAAGCAACCGCAAGGTCCTTGTATCAGCTTACGGGATTTTTGGTTCGGTTTGTGCGCTGTCCGAACATTTTGCCTATTAAACTCATTTTAAACCTATCCTAAACTCACTTAATTAGCCTAATACTAATCCTAATCATCTATTAAGAGATTTAGGGGTTAATTAGTGACTTGATTAGTGAATTAATCCCCCCATATAAAACCCAAATCAGCCGCACTCTTTCCTTCATTTCGGCCAGTTTGCGACCTCTTCTTTCTGTCTTCTGCGACCACTTCAGCCATGGCGCAAGAGAGGGCTTGAGAGGGGGCGATTCTAGGGCTTCAAGGGGCTAAGCTTGGAAGCCATAGCTGGGAGTCTTCTTCTCCATCTAACCCGCAAGATTGAAGAGAGCGGAGTGAGAGGAAACGGCTTCATCTTTGAGTTCGGTTTTGGGCAGTTTGTAGGGCTGAGTTCTAGTAAGTTTCTACCTCTCTTCCTTTGATTTTTGAGCTCCATTGACCCTAGGGAAACAACCATTTGTGGTATTTGAGGTCAATGGAAGCCATTGTTAGGGTTGTAGAAGAAGCATGAACCCTAGGTTTTCCAATTGAATGATAGAACTTGATTTACCTATGTGAGACCATGATATATGTGAAATTCATGTTCTAACTAGCCTATTAAACTTGTTTATGTTGATTGATCATGTGGATTGATGTTGGTTTGGTTGAGATGCTTGGAGGGTGCTTTGCCCTAATTTTGATTAGCTTGCAAAATTATTGATGTGAGCATGATTAAAATGTTTTATATGTTTAGTAGAGCATATTAAACCATATTGTGTGAATTAATCGCGAATTGGAAATTATTGGTTAGTATGGTGACTTGAATAAATTTATAACCAAGATGGCTAAATTGTTCTAAGTTACCTTGTTAATTATTTTGTGGGGTTTATATGATTTTATTGAACCTTGGGTTTATGGTTTTGACGATAGATATGAACTTAGGGGGATGATGAAGCCTAAGCTTCTATTCCTTGAATTTTCGGAAAACTTAGATTGAACTCAACGGAGTTAACCTTTGGGTTAGTATGAATCCTAGGAACTATAATTCTAAGTCCTACGGAATCTTGGGTAGAATTCATGGGGGTCGAGCCTCCAAGAAGTTTTGAAGTGTGTGAACCACACTTGATTAAGAGAGCTTATATGATTCTCGGTTGTGATGTTTATTCTAGTTGTGGATAAATTGCATGACTAGTTTGATGGTAGAGTGTTTACCTACTTATTTTGAGCATATGAGTATATATTACTTGTGCTTGGGTCTTGAGTCCAGCTGGCGTCGGTCTGTTGAGTCTTTGGTGGGTCGATACATCGTTTTCACGAATTATGGGATTCGTGATTTCGATGGATCGCCGTGCCGGTTTGCACACACCCCTCCATCGATGGCCACGGTGGGGAAGTAGTTTATCTTAGTTGTAGTAATACACATGGCTTTGATAACTATGGAACTCGAGAGCGGAGACTGTCTCGAGGACGTCGATATCTACGAGAGGGATATCGAGGGCACATAAGGGTTTTGCACGTGTTTTTGCAGGAGCGACACGCGCGGAGGAATTTTGGTAATGGTATCATATCCCTTATATATATGAATTGTTTCACAAGTGCTTAAGTGAATAACGTGCTTAGTGAATTGGATATGATATGATGATTGTTTTGGTTTCTTACATGTTATACTTAATAGATAACATATTGATTAATGTTGTTAAGCATATATGCTATCACATGAATATTATGGAAATGTTATTTTATGCCAAAGGTATAAATTATTATTGTTAAGACTAATATGCCTTGACATAGATTTTTGGTAAGATGTTATACTATGATGATAACATATTTATTTAATGTTGAGCATGGATGCCATACATGATTTATTATATGGTTATTTCATGACAATAGCATGATATATTTTATAATTGAGCATTATGCCATGGTAGGAAGTTATGGTTAGTAACTTACTAAGTCATTGTGACTTACTGTTATTTGTTGGTTGTTTTCCTAGATCCGAGCTGCAGCGATCCAAGTAAATCGAAGGTTACTTTGGCAAGGAAGTCTTTTGGATAAGGCTGCTATTTAGATGCTTATTTTGTTTTTGGTGAGGTCGTTGGGAAGATGAAGTTATATAAACTTCATGATTGGGTAGCAAACCTATATGTGTTTGTAATATTGTAATTGTGGCTAGCTTATTCTTTTGGTAGCCAACCGGTGGTGGTTGTGCTTGATGTATATTGGTAGTTAAACTTCCATATGTTTTCTGTTGTTAGTACTTATAACTGTTAGTACTTATTTTGCCTGGCGCGGTTTTAGTGCGTGGTTATTGGTGTTATGTTTAGCATGATATATTGCTAGTTTAAATGATATTTAGTTCTCCATGTTGAGTTGTTGACTAGAGTCTTAGACTTAGTTTAATGTTGGACGTAGTTTCGCCGATGACTTGGTTTATATTATGCTTATCATTGAATTGCATAACTGTGCCCTTGGGACCGAGAGATTAATCATCTCTTTGTTTGTTTTAGTTTGAAAGCTGGCGCGCCTGTTTTAAGTTATCGGTATCGCCGTTATGGCCCTACCCATTATTTGCTACTTGTTTGTTGTTAATTGTTCCCCTGGTGACGACCCGACCCGGATCCCAAGACGAAATCCCAAGGTCGTGCCGCCAGGGAAACAAATAACAACAAACAAGTAGCAAATAATGGGTAGGGCCATAACGGCGATACACCGACAACTTAAAACACATGCGAAGCTAAATGAAATAAAACAAGGGCGCCCGAGCTAACAAGCTCAAACTAAAACAACCAAAGAGATAATTAATCTCTCGGTCCAAAATTCGACTCAAGTCGCAACATTGGGCACGTAGAACAAACTCCTATTATGCAATTCAAATATAACACAATATAAACCAAGTCATCGGCGGCTACCGAACCCAACATTACACTAAGTCTAAGACTATAGTCTAACAACTCAACGGCTAAAAACATGCCGGAGAACAAACATAATATTTAACTAGCAATGTAACATGCTAAACATAATCATCAATTAACCAAGCGCGACTAAAACCAGTCGGCTACCAACAACATAAGTACTAATAATTATAAGTACTAACAACAAGTAAGCATATGGAAGTATAACCATAAATATACATCAAGCACGACTTCTACTTGTCGGCTACCAAAAGAATAAACTAACAACACAATTACAATATTACAATCACATTAAGGTTTGCTACCCAATCATGAAGTTTACATAACTTCATTTTCCCAACGACCTCACCAAAAACAAAATAAACATCTAAGTAGCAACCTTGCCAAAAGAATTCCTTGCCAACGTAACCTTCTTGATTTACTTGGATCATTTGCACGGCTCGGATCTAGGGAAAAACAACCAACAAATAAAAGTAAGTCACAACTACTTAGTAAGTTACTAACCATAACTTCCTACCATGGCATAATGCTCAATCATAAATTACATCATGCTATCGCTATGAAATAACCTTATATAAAATCATGTTATGGCATCCATGCTCAACATTACATAAATGTGTTATCATTAAAGTATAACATCTCATCATAAATCCATGTCAAGGCGTATTAGTCTTAACAATAATGATTTATACCTTTGGCATAAAACAACATTCCAACAATTTTCATGTGATAGCATATATGCTTAACAACATTAATCAATATGTTATCTATCAAGTATAACATGTAAGAAACCAAAACAAACACCATATCATATCCAATTCACTAAGCACGTTATTCACTTAAGCACTTGTGAAACAATTCATATATAAGGGATATGATACCATTACCCAAATTCCTCCGCGCGTGTCGCTCCTGCAAAAACACGTGCAAAACCCTTATGTGCCCTCGATATCCCTCTCGTAGATATCGACGTCCCCGAGACGCCTCCGCCGAGTTCCATAGTTATCAAAGTCATGTGTATTACTACAACTAAGATAAACTACTTCCCCACCGTGGCCATCGATGGAGGGGTGTGTGCAACTTGCACGGCGATCCATCGCGATCACGAATCCCACAATTCGTGAAGACGATGTATCGCCCCACCAAAGACTCAATGCACCGACGCCTGGACTCAAAACCCAAGCACAAGTAATATATACTCATATGCTCAAAACAAGTAGGTAAACACTCTACCATCAAACTAGTCATGCAACTCATCCACAACTAGCATAAATATCACAACCGAGAATCATATAAGCTCTCATAATCAAGTGTGCTTCACACACTTCAAAAATTCTTGGAGGCTCGACCTCCATGAACTCTACCCAAAATTCCGTAGGACTTAAGATTATAGTTCCTAGGATTCATACTAACCCAAAGGTTGACTCCGTTGAGTCCAATCTAAATTTTCCGAAAATTCAAGGAATAGAAGCATAGGCTTCCACATCCCCATATGTTCATAACTATCGCCAAAACCATAATCCCAATGTTCCATAAACTCATATAAACACAATCAAATAATTAACAATGCAACTTAGAACAAATTAGCCATCTTGTGCATAATTTCATTCAAGTCACCATACAAATCATAACCTTCAAATCATGATTAAAATTTACAACATGGTTTAATATACTCTATTAAGCATATAAAACATAGTAATTAAGCTCACATCAATAATTTGCAAGCTAAAACAAAATTAGGGCAAAACACCCTCCAAGTATCTCAACCAAATCGACTCCAATGCTCATGGATAATCAACATAACCAAGTTCAATAGACTAGTTAGAACATGAATTTCACATATATCATGGTCTCACATAGGTCAATCAAGTTCTATCATCAATTTGTAAACCTAGGGTTCATGCTTCTTCTACAACCCTAACAATGGCTTCCATTGACCTCAAATAACACAAATGGCTGTTTCCCTAGGGTCAATGGAGCTCAAAAATCAAAGGAAGAGAGGTAGAACTTACCAAAACTCAGCCCTTACAAACTGAAATTTCGTGCCCTAGAGATGATGTCTTCTCCTCAACTCTTTCTTCAAGTTCACGGGTAGGAAGGGGGAAAGAAGACTCCAAGGTGGCTTCCAAGCTCAAGCCCTTCAAGAATCCAAGAATCTCCTTCTAAAGCTCCCTCTCAAGCTCTCTGTTGAGTGCTCACAGAAGAAACAAAGGCTGAAGTCATTCTGGTCTGGCCGAACAATAAGAGAGAGAGAGCGGCTGATTTGATTTATATATGGGGGATTAATTCCTCTAATCAAGCCACTAATTAACCCCTAAATCTCCTAATAGATGTTTAGGACTAAGATTAGGCTAAGTAAGTGGGTTTAGGATAGGTTAAGATTGGGTTTAAGTGGCTAAGATTCGGACAGCACACAAAAGGATGCAAAATCCCGTATTCTGGAATCAGGGACCCTTTCGGTCGCTTGGGGAAAGGGTGATGCGACCGCATCACTTGAATTTCCATCATTCTAAGTTTTCTTGTTTCCTTGCTCGGTCCCGGACTCCCCCGCATGTATTCTCGAGTCCTTCCAAGCCAAAAATGGTCTACAATCCAACCTTAATAACCTCCAAACAATAACCAAAACAATCTAACCTCTAACCTCAATCAAACAAGGCCAAGAACTCAGGCAAAACTCTCCCGAACGACAACCGAAAAAGTCAAACTGAGAAGGGTTAACGCTAGAGTCAAACTAGCAACCAAACCGACGATGCAACAAGAATCTAACCAACATCCAAGGCATATTAATGATGTTATAAATGCCCTCTAACAATAATCCATGTGATAACCACATAAAACACAAACCCGAGATTCAAAGCATCTCGTGAAGGAAAAAAAATGCATACAAGCATCTCAAACGACGTCAACGAACATGCTATTGACTCTAAACATATACGGGAGCTAAATGAACATATTTATGATGATTATAAATGTATGAGTTCATGCATATCACAAGCAAGCAATATTTCAGGGTTTTACATTCTCCCCTACTTTAAGGAATTTAGCCCCTAAATTCTTACCGTAGTCATCAAACAAATGAGGATACTTCTCTCGCATCTCCGATTCGGTCTCCCAAGTTGCTTCCTCGATCTCGTGATTCTTCCAAAGGACTTTTACCAATGGAATTTTCTTGCTCCTCAAAACTTGCTCTTTCGTGTCAAGTATCTTCATGCTCAACATAAGACAAGTCAAAAAGTAATCTCCTCATACTCAAGAATATGGGAATCATCCTTAAGATATTTCAAGCATAGACACATGAAATACATTATGGATCTCCGACAAAACGGCGGTAAAGCCACCACGTATGCCAAACTCCCAACTCTCGCTCGAGGAATCTCAAAAGGTCCAACGAACACTCGGTGATAATTTCTTTTTTCCAAATCTCTTGGTACCCCTTCTAGGCGATACCTTAAGAAATACAAATACAAAGTCTCGACTGAAACTCCAAATCTCTCCTTCTATTATCCGCAGATAGCTTTTCGGCCGACTTTGAGCGGTGAGCAATCTATCCCGAATTATTTTCACACTCTCAATCGATCACGAACAATTTGAACCCCATAATTTAGCTTCTCCAACCTCGTCGGTAGGCAAAGAAATAGGAGATCTACACTTCCTCCCATAAAGAGACTCATACGGTGCCATCTCGATGCTCGACCGTAACTATTGTTGTGCAAACTCCGCCAAAGGAAGGTGTGTATCCCAACTCCCTTTAAAATCAATCGTACAAGCCCGTAACATATCCTCAAGTATCTGAATCGTTCTCTCAGACTGTCCGTCTGACTGAGGGTGAAAAGCTATGCTAAAGTTCAACTTGGTCCCCAAAGCTTCTTGCAAAGCCTGCCAAAACCTCGATGTAAACCTCGGATCCCGCGAAACAATACTAATCTGGAACCCCGTGCAATCTAATAATCTCCTCAAGACATACTGATGCCGCTAATCGACTCAATAAATAAGTCATCGCCAATCGGAATAAAATGAGCCGACTTCGTGAGCCGATCAACAACAACCCAAACAACATCAAAACCTCTGATGCATTGGAAATCGAAACAAAGTCCATCGTAACATGTTCCCATTTCCACTCCCGAATATCCAACTGTAACAAACCGCAGGTCTTTGGTGTTCGCCTTCACCTCCTGTGACAAGTGAGACACCTCGACACATAATCGCTATCTGCTTCATGCCACTCCACCAAAATTGTTTCTTTAAATCTCTATACATTTTCGTACTCCCCGGATGGATAGTATACTTCGCTTTGTGAGCTTCATCCAATACAAGCCGTTTTACATCTTCAACTGAAGGAACACAAACTCTACCTTTGAAAGTCAAAATACCATCTTGGTTCATCGCGAACTCATTCTCCTTATTCTCACTCAAACCATCAATAATTTTCACCAACTCTGAATCTTTCTTCTGAGTCTCCTTAATTCTCTCCAATAAAGCTGGAATAGCCCGCACACTAGCAAATAATACTCCATGATTTACCTCGCTAGGATTCCAATCACGGACATCCTCCAACATTTTCCATTCCCGCATCATCAAACATGACAAGTGCACTTTTCTACTCAAAGCGTCGACAACAACGTTTGCCTTCCCCGGATGATAAAGTATCGTGCAATCGTGATCCTTCAACTTCTCCATCCATCTCCGATGTCTCATGTTCAACTCTTTTTGTGAGAAGAGATATTTCAAACTCTTATGATCCATGAAAATCTCAAACTTCGAACCATACAAGTAATGCTTCCACTTGTGCAAAGCAAATATAATCACCGTGAGCTCGAGATCATGCGTAGGATAATTCATCTCATACGGAGACAACTTCCTTGAAGCATAAGCAATCACTTTCCCATTTTGCATAAGCACACATCCCAATCCTTCTTTTGAAGCATCACTATAAGCAACAAAATTATCACCTCCGCTGAAGCAATGCTAATACCGGTGCCGTAGTCAACCTCTTTCTTCAACTCTTGGAAGCTTTCTTCACATTTATCACTCCATACAAATGCGGTCTTCTTTTGAGTCAAATTCGTCATAGGCGTAGCAATCTTCGAAAATCCCTCTATGAATCTCCGATAATAACCGGCTAGCCCCAAGAAACTCCAAACCTCCGATCACTTGTGGTCGGTCTCCTCCAATTCATTCTTTGCACCAAACTTTGGAAGGATCACGCTATCCGGCACTAGAAACAACGTGCCCCAAGAATGAAACCTCCTCAGCCAAAAGCACACTTGCTAAACTTGGCGTAGAGTTGCCTCTCGAAAAATAGACAAAACCATCATCCGAAATGCTTTGTGCATGCTCATCCGAGACTTAGAATACACAAGGATGTCGTCTATGAAAACCTCCGCGAAACAATCAAGAAAATTATGAAATACCGGTTCATTAAATCCATGAACACCGACCGAATT
>JABEVN020003678.1:0-17307 GCA_013146195.2 Codonopsis lanceolata | reverse complement strand
TGTCCCGAAAATGAGATGGCCTCTATTCTTAAGTTCTCATGAGTATGCATGTGGTGGTCACTTTGGTGCCAACAACACCGCTTAGAAAGTGTTAGACAAAGGGCTTCTTTTGGCCAAAATTATTTATGGATGCCGTTTTGTAAGTCTTAGACTGTCACGTGTTGAAATATAGACGCCGCAATGAGATGCCACAAAACATCGTGAATGAATTGCGAGGTTTTTGATGTTCGGGGAATTGACTTTACGGGTCCGTTTCCCTACTTTGGTTTGTGTACATCTTACTGGCAAGGACTACGCCAAATGGGTCGGTTAACCCACACGCACCGATGATGGTGGTGGTGAGTTTCCTCAGAGCAATGTTGTGTCTAGGTTTGGGATGCCTAGGGCCTTGATCAACATAGGGGAACTCATTTTTGCAACAGTGTCAGCGGAGGCCTCTGGGTCAAAAAGTATAACATCACGCATAATCTCTACCGCCTATCATCCCCAAACCAATGGCCAGCGAAGTTTCCAATAGAAATCAAGTCCATCCTCGAAAAGACCGAAACCCGAATAGGAAAGATTGGAGTCTTAGGCCGGAGGATGCTTTGTATGGCTTATCGTCGACGGCTTACTAAGACACCTATTGGTATGTCCCCATACCGATTGGTGTTTGGGAAGCCCATGTCACTGCCCGTTGAATTAGAGCACAAAGCCTTTTGGCAATCAAAAGTTCAATATGAACTTAGACGGGTCCTGAGGAAAGAAAAACCGCAATTGAATGAACTTGATGAAATCCGGAGAGAGGCGTATGAAAATAATTTGTCTTATAAAGAACGAGCAAAAGCGTGGCACGATAAAATGATTTTGAGGAAAGAATTTAAGGTAGGTCAAAAAGTCCTCTTGTTTGATTCCGCTTGCTTGTTCATTCCCAGAATTGAGGTCCTGTGGACCGGTCCCTATTTGGTGAGGGAGGTATTCCCACATGGTGCGGTTGTGATCTCCGCCTCCTCAGGAAACCAAGAGTTTAAGGTAAATGGGCAAAGATTAAAGCCCTATTTTGATGGGGGAGAGGTTAATGTAGAGGATGTGGAGATGATGGATCTCTACGATCCTAATTATGATTGATCCTTATGCTATGCCGGGGGCTTTCCCCGCATTTGGTCTAGCTAAAGACGGTAAAGAAGGGCGGCTTACCGGGAGGCAACCCGGGGTTTTCGTTTTTATTTTTCTTTATTTTTCTTTGTTTTATTTCTTTTTACTTTATTTTTGTGGAATTGGTGCTACTTAGGTATTTTTGTGGGTGGTGTTGTGCAGGAAAGCAAGGAGGAAGGAGCAATTTTGCGAGCTCTGGCGGCCGCCCACTATGATCCATGCACCCGCCTCAACTTCAGAATCAAAGCCCAAATTTTTAAAGGTTGAGGCGCCTGCCCCACTAAATCCATGCGCCCGCCTCAACTTCAGAATCAGAGCCCAAATTTTTAAAGGTTGAGGCGCCCGCCCCACTAAATCCATGCGCCCGCCTCAACTGCAGGATCGGTGCCCAAAATTTGTAAGTTTGAGGCGCCCGCCCCATTAATCTCATGCGCCCGCCTCAACTTCAGTAAGGGAGACCAAGTTGCCGCATTTGAGGCGCCCATTTAAGTTCATGCGTCGCCGCGATCTGTCCAAAAACGACAGTCTCAAGTATTTGAGGCGCGCGCCCCACGACATGCCATGCGGCCGCCTCAAGAGGTTCGGGAGAAACAAATAGTCTCGGTATTTGAGGCGACGCCTCATATAATCTCACGCGGCGCCTCAATGTCGAAATCGGTTTGGGGAGTCGACCCATGATAGGAATTGCACGGGTTAAACCAAGTCTGGGTCGGATTGGGTATGATTTGGGTCGAGTATTTAAAGAAGTCAAAAGGCTGGAGACCCTCACAAAAGCAAACGCGCAGCTCAGTCTCTCTCTCCGTTCTCTCTCCAACGAAGAAATCCGGCCACTCTCCTCCATTAATTCCGGCGACTTCCTCCCTCTTCCACCCTCCTTCTCACCACATTCCTGTTACAAAAGTTATTCCCCTTCCCCTAAGCTTTCAGATTCACCAAACATTACCCATTCCGGGCACCTTCATCTAAAACCCTTGAGTTTTCCCCGGAGTTCAAATTTTCCGAAGTTTTGTTTTCTTTTCAAATTCCTTGTGGTTTCCGTTCAAATTTTCCCAATTTTTGTGTTTTGTTTTCATCAAGGTTAGGAATTTCTTTACCCATTCCTTGTGGTTTCCAATTGTGTTGAAGATTGGGTTATTTTGCTTGAAATATTACTGTTGCTTGAATTGAACATGGGAAACACAAAGGACCAATCGAAAAAAGGAGGAAGAAAATCCAACGAATCCCGGAAAAAACAAAGACATGATGAGAGTACGTCTAGTGCCCCTCCCCTTGGAACCCTTCTCCGTAGTGAGGATCCCCATGACTCCTCCCGGTTCAATTATTACTTGTCCCAAAATTATTTCTACTTCCATTCGAATAGGGCCATAATTGCTGAAAGAAAGTTTAACATAGGATCCTTTGGCCTTACTGAGAAATTTGGGTTTAGAAGTTGGCAACGTTTTTGTGATGAGCCAAGGGAGGAAGGGAACAGTTTGGTGGTTAAAGAATTTTACTCGAACATGAATCAAATTCCCCCGGTGCCAGGACATTCCTATGTGAGGGAGAAGACGATAAGATTCCGGAGTGATGACATCAATAGGTTCTACGGACTTCCTAGGGTGACTCGAGAGGATTGTGAGTATGTGCAAGCTATGCATGGAGATTGGCGGGTATATTTTGCGGATGTGGTGAGGACATTGGAGGGCAACCAACTTCAATGGACCAACAGACCGGATGGTTCGCCCAAGTTTGTACTCGAGACTCAGTTTAATCTGGTGGCAAAGGGGGTTAATAAATTTGTGTGTTCGAGGTTGCTTCCGACATCGCAGCATGTGAAGGTTCCGTGGAATCATGCGGTACTCATTCATCTGATTATCAATGGTGGATTTATTTCTGTGGGGCATATTATTTCAGAACATATGCAAGATGTGGGAGCAAGTAAACGGAATGGGTTTCCGTACCCATCACTGATTACGGGTTTGGTCAAGGCTGCGGGTGTTCGGTGGAATTTTGGGGGCGACAGAGTGAAGATCATTAGGCCCATCTCTCGAGATTCCCTTGAAAGCAATAAGAGGGAAGTAAGAGGGATGAATGTTCGAATTGTCGAGGAGCAGGTTGAGGAAGAGGCTGAGTTTGAAGACGAGGAGGATGACGATGAAGATGATGACTATGTGGAGGAGGCTGAGAATGTTGATTCTGGGGCTGCGAGTCTGGGTGATAGTGGCTTGAATCGTTTGATTACTCACATGGATAGGCAGTTTGCTATCTCTATGGATCGCCAGGAGCAGATTCATGATTATTTGGTGCGCATGGCACCACAGCATGATGATGGGAGATGGCAGAGTTGGCCATTCCTCAGAGCAGTTCCAACAGGTCCGTGGGACTATCGATTCGAGCCTCAGCCGCCTCAGTGAGAGGTATCCCTATCCCTGTCTCACTTCTATTTTACTTCTGTGATGCATATGGGACTATGCATGATTTAGTGAGGGGGTGGGGTGCATGTGCTTGTTGGTTGTTGTATTTGTTCAGTTTGGATTAAAAAAAAAATAAATTAAAATTAAAATTAAAAAAAAAGAAAAGAAAAGAGAGGCTAAGTGAAAACCCGAGAGGGCGCTTAGGCAAAAGGAAAGGATGTGAAGAAAGAAAAGAAAATAGAGGCTAAGTGAAAACCCGAGAGGGCACTTAGGCAAAAGGAGAGGGTGTGAAAAAAGAAAAAAAATAAAATAAAATAAAATATAAAATAAAATAAAAAAAATAAGAAAAAATGAAAAAAAAAATATGAGAGTCTAGGTGAAAACCGGAAACGGCGCCTAGGAAAAAGGTGAGTGAGTGAATCTCTTTCCATCTTTTATATCACCGGCGTTGAAGACATAAGGGAGGATTGGAGCGTCGGGTAGGTTTATTTATTTTTGGTGTAGGAGGTTTGGTTTAGAGGCGTTAGGTTAGAAAATCCTCGGTTTTTCTTTTTGGTGATATAAGGGGGTGTTGGTGTAATTCACGAGGTAAGTCTTTGCTTGGACATAGACTTTATTTTTGAGGGAGTAGTAGTGCGAGAATAGCGTGGGGGAAACTTAGGACATATTTAGTTCCCCCTAGCTTTTTGTTGTGTGGGCCTTAGCTTGGATGTCCCGTTTTTGCATCATTGGAGTTGGGGTCGAGCTAAGGCCATTGGTATCATTGCTATTGTTGGAGTGATAAGGAGCGGAGTTTCATTCTCCGAATACGTTGTTTGAGTAGGGTTGTGTTTGTTGACTGATGATTTGGAGGGTTAGAGGAGATTAGGGGTCATTTTCCTCCCATGCTACGCTGATTAGACCGGTGCTTAGAGTGGGGATAGGATATTACTCAGGGACGAGTAATGGTCTAAGCGTGGGGGAATTTGATGTGGTGGATTTCATTATATGTAATTCCCTAATTTTCTAGACATTTTATTATTATTTTAATGTATTTTAGTTTAGTTTGATGTAATTTTGAGTAGTTTATGAATTGGTAAGTTTTTAGGAAACTTTTGTAATTTTGAGACATATTTTGAGTATTTTGTGGTGTCCCTGCAAAAGTTTATTAATGAGGAAGGATAAAATTGCTAGTATCAGAAGTGCAGGGACCAAACTGCGAAAAGCTGAAAGTTCAAGGATCAGATTTCAAAAGCTGAAAGTTCAAGGATCAGATTTCAAAAGCTGAAAGCTTAAGGATCAGATTTCAAAAGCAGCAAAGTTCGAGAATCAAAAGAGAAAAGTTGGAGGTTCAGGGACCAAAGTGAAAGATAAGAATTTGGTAACTAGTTATTTTTGGTAATAGATGGTAGGAGTATTTGGATATCTTTTAGTAAATATTCTCTTTCCTTTTCCTTTGGAGATTTTCCTTTTTAGTTTAGAATTAGGTTTTGGGAACAAGTATATATACTTGTTTCAACTTCAGAATTAGGATCTTCTTCTCCTACGAATTTTCTCTAGAGATTTTATCTGTTTTCATGGAAGCTTAATTACGTTGCTTTGGATTTGAATCCCGAACCGTTTGTTTAATTCAATTGAGGTATTAATTTCTTTACTTCTGAATCCCTATTCATAGTTTTACTTGTTTTGAATTGCTAGATTGATTTTTAGGGTTTTGAGATTTGATCACCCTCTTTTCCCTTGCAATTGATTTAATGCTAGTTTAATCTTAAGTCTGTGTCAGATTATGATTTTACACAAGTAGCATCTTTGAGATTTATGCATGTGTCATGGTAAATTGAAAAGGGGATAAAACTAGATTTTGTTCTATTTGCAAAAGAATAGAGAATTCCTTGATCTTAATTTCTTATAATTTTATCAATCGTTATTGTGAACCTAGACTGTGTCAGTTAGGTTTAGGTAATGATTAGGGAAATAAGTGAGTGTGTCACTGCTTATAACCATTAATAAGGAAGAAATAGGGATTGAAATACATCTCGGATCAAGTGAATAGGGAGGAAGAGATAGAAATTATGCCGATTATATTGGATTGATAAATGGGGACGGAGACAAATCTGAAGTGCTAGTCTTTAATTGCTTACAACTTAGTTTTAATTCCTGTCTTAGGTAGTTAATAATTCATAAATCAAACCCCCAATCTTGTCAAGTGACAATTGTGCAACCGAATAACCGTTCTTCAGTGGATCGACTTGTCCCGGACGACTTAGCCGAAGTCTTGTCTTGGTAATTAATTTGTAGGCGTGCGACTTTAGCCTGTCAATCATATCCTCCAAAACATGATTTAATCGTACAACATGGATTAATATGCTCTACTATACGTGTATAACATAATAATCAAGCTTACCATCATAGTTAATAAGCCAAACACAATTAGGGCAAAATCCCCTTCCAAGTATCTTTGCCATTCAAGCTTAAGACACATGAACAATTTACATAACAAGGTTTATTAGACCATTTGGCATATGAATTTCATACTAATCAAGGTCTCACATAGGTTCATCCAACTATATCAACATTTGAAAACCTAGGGTTCATGGCATCTCTAGCAACCCTAGAAATTGCATCCATTGACCTCACTTAGCAAGAATGATTGTTTCCCTAGGGTCAATGGAGCCAAAAGAAAGAAGAAGAGAGGTAGAAACTTACATTTGTTCAGCCCTCTCAAGCCACAATCCCGAAATTCTTGGTGTTGGGTGTTGTTCTCTTCAATCCCTTCTTCAAAACTATGGTGTAGCTTGAGAAATGAAGGTCCCAAGCTATGGCCTCCAAGATTGGGCACTCAAGAACCCTAGAAATCTCCTCTCTCAAGCTCTCCCACGTTTTTGTGAAGTGTAGGCAGAAAATGAGAGGTTTAAGTGGTGTTTTGTGGCTTATATATGATAGAGAGTAAGTGGGTTTAGTTTAGGTGGGTGGGGTTGTCTCTCTTTAATTAGCCAACTTAATCTACCTCCAAACTTCAATTAGATGTTTAGGATGTGTCTTAGGTTAGTTAGGAGGGTTTAGGAGTGGTTTAGATTGGGTTTGGGTGGGGATACGATAGGCAATTGGGTGAAATAGGTGAAAAATCCCGTAACAGGGAATGGGGTATGATGCGGTCGCATCATCATAAGCCATGCGAGCGCATGGTCCACCTTTCAGCACTTGGCTAGTTTCCGCAATCCTCGTTCGCATCCGGTCCTTCCCGCATGCAATCGCAAGCCTTCAAGCCTCGAAACGGCCTATAATTCAACCCTTAATGTACTCATACTCTTAGCTAAACAAAACAAGTCTCAAACTACCCTCAAATTATGTTCAAAACCCTCACAACAACTCCCGAAACAACCCGGAGCAAAACCGACGCAAGGCGCGACATCTCGCTAACGAAACGTCGAATGAAACCACAAACCGACGAGCAACAACCCATGATTGTAAACACCTAAAAGGGTCTCAAAATAGGCCTAAATGCCTCTCAGTTGATGAACAACAGATAGGACAAAAGGTCTCCCGAAGGGCGAGACGGTCACCCGGCTCAATCTCGAACTACGCGATAAGGAGAATTGCTATCCTCGAAGCGTCGAAACTTCACAAGACTTAGGGAATGCATCCAATAAGAAGTCTAATGCATCTAAACATGTTATTTAATCATCATGTAAAGATCTAGGACCAAATCGAGGTCACGAACACAAAACCCGAATAAACTCTCAATCGCGTCGCATTTCGACTATCGTCGGGTTACGACTTTTGACTTTAGCAAGTCAACAACTATATGACATCTCTTAAAAGCGTTTTGGTCTTAACGTGATCTCTCATACACATTTAGACTCTCTCACTAACCAAACGAGCAATCAACCAAAGAAGAAATGCGAGCATTGCACGCAATTCAAGCTAACCGGGAATCGGGATCTTACACTCATTGACCTCCTCAAAGAGTTCGTAGATATCTTTGCCTGGTCCTATAAAGATATGACGGGGCTAAACCCAGCCATAGTCAAATACCGAATCCCCACATGTTCGAATGCTCAGCCAATTAGACAAAAGCTCCGCCGCATCAAGCCAGAATGGTCACTACAAGTTTTAAAAGAAAGCATGAAACAGCCGCACGTCAACTTCATTCGGGTAAAAAAAAAAAAGAAGAAAAAAAAAGAGAAGAAAAAATACCCGATCAGGCTGTCCAATATAGTGACCGTTCCAAATCCCAACAGGAAGGTTCGGATCTGCATAGACCATCGCGACATCAGCAAAGGCGTCGCCCAAAGATGACCTCTTTCTACCCAATGTTGATATTGTGGCAGACGCCGTTGCTACTCACAAAATCAGATCCTTCATCGACGTCACGCTGGGCTATAGTCAAATCGAAGGCAGTAGGAGACCAAGAAAAGACCTTATTCATCATCCCTTTGGGGGACATACTGATAACATGTCATGTCGACTGGGCTAAAGAAAAATGTTGGGGCTACTTATCAAGGGGCTGCTACCACTCTCCTCCACGATGTGCAGTACATTATCAAAGAAATCCGGTCAGGAGGTGTCGTGCTCCTTAAGAACCAGGAAGGAGAAGACCTTGTTCAGCCCTTCAACCTTGACAAGCTCAAAAGGTACTATGCTTGAGCCTATCTATCCAACAAAAGTGTTTCCCTCTCCAGCTCGCTAGGTTGAAAACCCGAAAGGGCGGCCTAGGCAAAAATTAGAGCAAAAAAAAAAAAAAGATACAACAAAAAGGAGAAATAAGGACTCGCTAGGCTGAAAACCCGAAAAGGGCGGCCTAGGCAAAAATTAGAGCATAAAAAAAATCAGGAGAAAAAGAGAGGGAAGACACTCTTTTGAATCACTCGGCATTCTATCTCCGGTCTTCGACATACAACAGGCTCAACTGACAAAGGAAAGAGAAAAACCACAACAGGAGCTCACATTAAAATACTTAAAATATATTACAAGGTCCTAAGGTGCAACTTAGGAATATTTATTTAAGACATTTATATTTTACATTAAGTGCACTGCATATATATACATATTCTTGCCTACACCCCTTTTGTTGTCCCCCAGATAATTCCTTCCTTTTGCAGCCCAGCCTCCAAGCGGTCTGTCAGTGCCTGCGGCGTCCACCAAGCCGGGCCCATATTCCTCTTCTATGAGGCGCAGAAGAACCCCTGTTCTCAGAACCACCGGAAGTATCTCCTTCATCATCACCAGCATCTCCATTCTCATGGACTGTTGTGTTGCTAGGACCGGCTCCGTTATCTCTGACACCGGTACCCCATCCAGGCTGAGGGGGAGGAGCAACCACTTTTGGTTCCCAGGGATTATGTTGCTAATTGCCATTATCAGGCCTTATATCAGTGCCCCATCCATTTTGAGGGGAAGGGACAGCCTCCTGCGGCTCCCAAGGATTCTGTTGCCAACCTGCATTATCATGTCGGGGTATCTCAAAATCAGCATATCTAAAGCCGCACTCCCCATTCGGCCTTAGAGGGGGACCGCCGTTTCCCACCACTGACTCGCCTCATCGTCCGGAGCCACCGGAGTACCAAGGTTATGTACTCGCCTGAAATCCTCCTGCAGAGCCTGAGGAGTGACCAAACGTGAACTTTCGATCTCCTCGCCTATCTCCATAAGGCAAGCGTCAATGCCCGTAGCTACATGGTGGCCAAACAAATTTCTAAGCCTCCGCCGGATCTCGCGAGAAGAGCCCTCAGCGATCACCATTATCCAGGCCAAATATTCAAGGGACAAGAATATGTAATCGGAGAACAAGTAGGCATCCAGAAGCCTATCAAAGTCCAGACGCCACATCCTCTGGAAATCAAAATCCAGAGTCCTACTATTCCTCATCTCCAAAAACACCGACGAGTCATGTCTGGAATAACTTGCTCCAGCCCGAACTGACGCAGTATCCTGTCAGCACTATAAAAAGAAGTTCTTCTGATGCCCAACATGAAGACTTGAGCATAGCCGGCGGAGTGCAAAATAAAGTGTCGAATCTCCCAATGGTTAATCACCCAATAGATGTCCATGGAGCCCCTCCGAAAGAAGTCCTCGAACCAGTCATAATCAGAATAGTTAACTTGGGGAAAGCGGCCTCGGAAACCATAAAGCCCCGGATCATATCTCCCCCCGAAAGGTGCAAGAGCCATCACGCACTGAAAATGCTCCTCCAGCCACATATGTATCAGAATGGGACTGCCACTGGGGAAAAGTTTGTCGCCCCTGGAAAAGGCATCCAAACCAACCAGAGTTTATGCCAGAATTACCGGGACAATGTTAGCCCGGCAGTCACGGGCCTACAGAGCAAGGTCCACCATGCGCACATCAATAAATCCCTGGGGACTCACTAGAAAATATCTCCCCACCAGACATAAGAAAAGAGCCGTTAGTCGGCGCCTCAAATAGTCCACGTCATCCTCTAGGAACTCTCTAAATGCTCGCGGAAGAACGGTCAAGTCGAAGTTCTCCCCGTTATAAAAACCCGGGGTGGCTAGGCGAGTAGTGCGGAATAGCTCCCTAATGGCCATGTAGGGACGCCTTCGAGGCGAAGGCACGACAATATGACGAGTGGTAGCAACTCCCAGCATGGCACAAAATTCTTCAAAGGTCGGGCACATTTCATTCATCCCAAAATTAAAGAGATGATCTTGACGAGACCAGAACCTGGACGATCCCCTCAGCATGTCCCAGTTGATCACGATATTTCTCCAGGAAAGAAGGCACCTGAAGCCAAAAATGTTATCGAACCAGTCACGCTCGTTCGGAGGGCAAGAATCCATAGGTCGAGGGCATTTTCATACATTTCTCATGCTAAAGGGGTATGGTACGGGGCAGCCATTAGAGCAGAAATATAGAACCTTCTCTGTCGAAAGAAAGATCAATTGAGAAGAGGAAGCTGAAGCAGGTTGGAGAGAAATCAAGTTTGAAGAATGCACGCTCGCCGGGGTTTTCTTTTATAGCAAAAGATCAGAAAATCGACAAACTAAGCAAACAGTGGCAAATAGTGGCCAAGAAAAGCTCCCAGGAAACCAAGTTTAGGCGCCACCTTCATGGAGTTTGGGCATGGCGCCCAAACCTCTTATAAGCCATGCCCAAACTTGCTCCTTTATTGTCCTGCTGTGCTGGTTTCTGTCCAAATCACTGATTAATACCTTGTCTGATCACGGGAAGGCCTAGCAGATATTAAAGAGAGGATAGATGGTCACAATTATGCTTCTTCGCACAGGAAGAGGCGGCTGCCTCTTCCTCTACCCGCAAATCGCCAGAAAAGCCCCCTTGAAAAAAAAAAGAAGGTGTATTCTTTCTAAACTCATTTCTAAAAAAAACAGCGTGTCATTACCATTAGAAGTCGATATAGTTTATTTTTTGCATGTATTTTGGGTGTGCATTTTATTTTATCATGCCATTTAAAAAATATGTTGCATTTCTTCCTTCATGTTTGTACAGATACTAACTACCAATTACAGACAGAAAGAAAAAAAAAAGAAGAAAAAAAAAAGGCTGACATGTGCAGGAAAGGACACTAATAATCAAATGATACTCTGCCTCTGCTCAAGCCACCTTCCTAACTCGGGGGCCCAACGTACCATCAGGCCTGCATATCCGTCCCCTACTCTGAACACGGCTCGATCCTACGTCAGCATCATCATCATCATCATCATCATTGCTGCGACGCCTGGTCTGCCGCATGGCCTCATTGTTCCGACATGAATAGTCATCTATCAGCCGCTGATAGAGTTTGCTAATGCCGACAAAGCCCCGCAAAAGTCTCTTGTATGTGGACACTTTGAACTGAAAAAAAAAGGAGAGAGAGCATCAGTCGAAAAAAAAGTGAGCATCAGTCAGCCAAGAAAAAAAAAGAGTGATCAATATACCGTGCGGGCCTCATCAGGGACGCGGTACTCCTCAGGAATCTCCACATCCGGAAGAACCTCTCTTATGAGCCTGCCATCTTGCCGGTATGGGAAGGATGAAAAGGCATCGTCAGGCATGGAAAACTCGAGTCGTGCATCCAGAACAAGTAAAGAAGACTCAGCCCAAGCACCATCAACAGATGCCCGTCTCCCGATCACATGAGGAGGAGGAGGAGGATGAAGCATTGTCCTAAAAGAGTCTTCATAAACTATCACCGGAAAATCACTGACAGGCATTTGATATTTGGCCAAGTACTGGAGCCTGTTTGGTATGAAGTGTGGCTCAATCACATGCGGAGGAGGTGGAGGAGGTGCCACCGGGTCTATCGTAAACGGGACATGCTGGCGATTGACTCGCTCACCCATATACAAAGAATCGCACATGATAGACACCATCAAGATCCGGCAACGATTAAATATCAGAGTAACCTCGATCGACCCTACCAGATGCTTCCAAGGGAACAAAGTCACCGAACCAGAAGTTGAGCTCGCCACTCTGTTCTGCAGCCCCAATGACTCGACATATTGACCCCAGGAGTCCGTCTCTTTCCGATTTGCATTTACAAACTTGACCAGATACGGTGGGCCAAGGACATCGCTGCGTAGTGGGCCCGGTACAAAGTCAAAGATAGAGTAAGCCCACACCTGGAAAAAAAAAGGGGGAGAGGTAAAAGTCAGCAAAATAAAAAAATATATGTGAAAAAATATATATGCTGATAAAAGAAAGAAAGAGAGTACCTCCCAGGTAGGAGCAAAACCAGTCATCACCTTTGAGTCATTCCGACTCAATTTATCCATGCAGAAATAAAGCTCAGCCAGGCCTGCCTGCCCCTAGTCATAATCAATCACATGCTCCAGATCTCGGAGACAGCCCAACAAAGAGACCCTCAAAGAAGTAGAGGCATTGGCAAAAAGAGACGTGCCCAAGAAAAAGAATAAAATGTCCGGCAAGGCGGTCACGAAAGAACGCTATCCTCAGGATCAACCTTCCCAGCATTCTTTAGAAGCCACTTCTTCACGCTGAGAATGGTCACCTCATCAGCTGTCTTGTACTTGGGCACGAATCCCAAAAGATCCTCCACCTCGTCATGACGCTAGCGGAGAGTATAATCTGGGTCCAGAGTCTGCCCAATACTGGTAGAAATACCAGTAATAACCGCAAAGTCGCAGGGAGTCATGGTAATCTCTCCCCAGCTAAGGTGGAAAGTGTGGGTGGTATCCCACCAGAAGTTCCGCAGCACATCGAAAATGACTCTATAACTACGGAAGGGAGTAAAGGCCCGCATAAAGACTCCCAAGCCCGTATCATCTACCAAAGTCTGAGCTGCCGGAGGCATCGAATAGAATATATCAGAAACTCTGGCGCAAGTGGCCCTGACCTTGTCCAAAACCCCGCGCTCCTAAAAAAAAGAGGGGAGGAAAATAAAGGTGAGTATCCCACAAACCCTTTTCTTCTTGCACATTCAATACATCAAATTTTTCAAAAAAAAAAAAAGCAACAAAAAAAAAAAAAAAATATATATATATATATATATATATATATGTATATATATATATATATATATATATATATATATATATATTTTTTATTTTTTTTTTTTTTACATAAAAAAATTTTTTTTTTTTTGCACATAAAAATACACATTATCATTTTTAAATGTCATAATAATATATACAGATATACTTTGCATAAATGTACATGTCAACGTATTAGAAAAAAAAAAGAAGAGAGATAAAATATATACTTTGCATTTAAATATGTATGTCATATTTTCTTTATTTTCACACACATAAAAAAATAAATAAATAATAAATAAATATATAAATACATAAATAAATAAAAAGAGAACATCTCATTATATATTCAGCATCATATTTGCATTAGTCAATAAGCAGTATTGGGAATGCGCGAAAAAGAAATTTAAAATGCCACCTGCCATGGAAAAATAGTATCTGCTTGACATATCTTATATCCCTATACCATCAGCATGCATAAAAAATAAATTCTAGTACATAAAATATATCTGCTTTTGTCTTGTATGTATCAGAAAATGTATCAGAAAAATGTATTGAAAATTTTGCATTTCATTCCGAAAATTCCGCATTGTGAATATATGTCATGTAAAAATATTTTTAGAGCTAAAACATGCATCATATAGCTTTATTTGCATTAACATTATAAATTATGCATAGTAAAGTCAAATAGTAACTACTAGTTCAATTTGGGCATCGCAAAAATAAATTGTCCGAATTTCATACATTATTACTAAAATTGCATCATTTTAGTCCATAAATTGCATGTATAAATATCAAAAGCTGTATATATATATATGCTCCAAAAGTCCAAAACAGCACAGAAAATGAGCAGATCTGAAAAATTGACAAAATGGGTGGAAGAAAGTCATACTCACATTGGGATCAGGAAGATTCGAGACATGTTTGTACACATAACGGCCCGCAGGACTCCAATACGAAAATCTCAAGGTTGTGCCATTAAGGCAGAGGCTAAAAAGGCGGACAAGCACACTAAGCATAATGAGTACGAGGTCAAAGATGAGCCATTGAGCTCGAATAGGAAGGTAAGAAAAGCCATAACGGCAATATGGAACAACAAAAAATTAACACTGAGGAGCGAATCATAAGTGGGACCAAAGCCTTTAATCTAAACAAAGGAGCGCAAGGATGAGATAACCATCTCTCGACAAAATTCACGACTCGCGTGGCGCAACATTGCGCCGCGGACAACAAACCATCGAAAGCAACAAAGGCGGCGAATCAACAAATACCAACGATAAACAACCACTCAGCGGCTACAACATGCGGGAGGGACAAATCAACTTAATGAATAAGATATTTAAATACTAGCAACCAAACCCAAGTCTCTCGACTAAAGTCGTCGGAGATGACAATAACAACAACACTAAGACACGCGAGCTAAAACCTTGCTCGGGAAGACAACGAAATAAACTTCTAAATAAATACAATAGCTCGACCAAACAAGTCGGCTCCCAAAATAATCGATAAAATACTAACATAACTACCCAAGTAAAGTTTACATAACTTTACATCCGTATCTCACAAGATGATAAATACAATAATAATAATAATATTAACTCCAAGCTATTGCGGGAAGACCACACGCTATCCAACAAGCACCAGAAAGCGCACAGCAGCGCACTAACGAAGCTTCTTTGCAAAAACTAAGGAAAACAAACACACGAATGAGTCATAATGACCCGATAAGTTACTAAATGCAATTGTATGGCATAGCATGGCGTGGCATGGCATAATGCACAAGCATGTACAAAATCAAGGCATCTTAATAGTATACCAACAATAAATCATGTACAACCAGAATATGGGCCTAGTCCTTAATAATAAAACCATGGGTCCAACCCTCAAATGATCACAACATGAGTCCAACCCTCAATGATCACAAATTTGCACTTAACACGTTATTCACATAAGTGCGAGTATTAAACATCACAATAGGATATGTTATGGGCCAGCTACGTAGCTCTGCAAGAAAAACAACATTACCCAAAATCGTTGACTACGATGCTCGTGTCTTCGCATCGATATACCGAACTCCGCCGGTGATAGCGGCTGGACCGCGTATTGTTACGGCAAGGGGCTACTTCCCCATTGCGGCCTACAATGGAGGGTGTGTGAGGTCCGGCGGCGATCCATAGCGAATCTGAATCGGCGATTCG
Source organism: Codonopsis lanceolata (assembly GCA_013146195.2). Taxonomy (NCBI): domain Eukaryota; kingdom Viridiplantae; phylum Streptophyta; class Magnoliopsida; order Asterales; family Campanulaceae; genus Codonopsis; species Codonopsis lanceolata. Next base: position 2,154 of record JABEVN020003678.1, on the reverse strand, counting down.
TATGAGGCGATGTATCGTCCCACCTGACATATAAAAATCAAACCAAATAGTGCCGGATTTGGACTTAATGCAATGCACAGTAGATGTTTACTCGTCAAGACCAAATAAGGATCGGATTCGACAAGAGCGAACCCGTCCGACCAAATTCTCAAGTATGTATTTACTCAATATAAACAAATAAGAAATGAATTCGACAAGAGCGAACTCATCCGACCAAGTAGGTTATTATTCTCTACCATAAATCAAGTCAAGGCAAATACATTGCTCACAGCCAAATAATCTTAAAAGATCTCAAGTCACCAATTAAATCAAGAATAGTATAAACCCACCAAGAATCATATTATGAGGTCTATAATGGACCTCTATTTGAAATCAAACCAAAGACTACACCGTAGTCATAACCCACAAGTATGTTCATGTGCAACCGATCAATTTTCCCAATAGTGACAACTCACTCAATAATTATTTTCAACCATACTCGAGACCATAGGTTGGTCTTCAATGTACCGTGCTCTCCCGAGCACGCTCTAAATAATTCCCCTAATAAATCTCTATAACGTAGGTGTCTCAATTGGACACAAATCGAGATGCTCGGGTGCTCACCACCATAACCAACCAAAACCGAACATCGTAGAATTCATCCCAGCTGTTATTAGTATGTTATTGAACTTGTAACGACTCCGTTGAGTCTTAGAACTACATTTCATCATTTATATATATCTTAAATCCCCAAATTAACACTCCATTCAAATATATAACAAAACACTAAAATTCATTCGGGCTTGATTCCCAAGCCCCAAAATTCATAAAAACCTTAACAAAGGGATAACCCATTTCTCCCAACACACAACATCATCCAAATCATCCTACACATTAATACCCACTTTAATTAAAAACAATTCCTACAATAATTCGGGCTTGATTATCAAGCCCTAAAATTCATGAAACTCAACATAATCATATACCCATCTTATAATCCACATAATCTCAATTAAATGGTCATACTCATATTATCTAGTGAGATCACACATCCAAATTCCCAAACTTATGTATACTTTCATAATAAACCCAAATAAAATGTAAACATGATTTCTAACATGCTCACAATCCTAGAAACACAAGATGAGGAGTAACAATATACTTCAATAATCATAGAAGTCATCCTACATATGCCTTTAACAATTTCACATGCTCAAATCACAAGTTAAAAATCACACAAAGCAAGTATGTGTACTCATTGACCTCAAATAGCATAGAGTTTGTTTTCCTTAGGATCAATAGTACAAAATCAAAGAGAGAGAGAGAAGAGGTAACTTACAAGTATTTTACACCTAAGAAAGCAAATGAGAAAACTAATCGGTTGGAAATGCTCCTCTCAACAAGCTCTTCAATCCTATGGCTTGGCTTCAACAATGGAGGAAGGGAGCTATGGAAACCAAGAAGAAACCTTCAAGAACTCAAGGAGGAACCATGGAGGAAGATAATCCCGTTTTTGGAGAAGGGAGGAGAGAAATGAAGGTCAAACAATTAGATTGTGGCTTAAAAAGGGTTAAAAGCTGAGTGGGACAAGTGTCACCACATTGTGGTCACTTAAAATCTGATTTTTGGCTTAATTAATCAAATCACTCACTAATCCACCCATAAAACTTGTTAGAGATGTTGGGGTATAAGTAAGGAGGGTTAGGGAGGTTTAAGTGGGGTTTAGAAAATGTTTGGATAGGGGTTTGGGTGTAAAGTCGTACAACATCAAGAGAAAAATTTCGTATGTGCAACGATGTTGAGGCGGGCGCCTCTCCGAGCCGGGCGCTGGAATCACGGGGCTATCTCCCGATCAAGATCATTTTGCAATGCTCTCGGCTCTTGAGGCGGGCTAGTGATCAAAAATTCGATCTGGCGCCTCGTTTAGCCCTTGAACTAGGTCTAAACATGTCCTAAATGGTCCCAAACTTGGGCAACCATTCTAAGGTCTAACCCAACTCCAAAACAAGTCGGAAGCTTACCGAACAACTCCAGCAAGGAAGAGGTGCATAACGACCTGCTTAGGAACGGCGAATGAACTAGCAATTGACGAGCAATGAAAGAGACTTTTAAAGAGCCAAGTCTAGGGCTAATGAAGAAGCTTAAATACTTCTACAAGTTGAATAACAACTAGGA
>JABEVN020003677.1:0-17293 GCA_013146195.2 Codonopsis lanceolata | reverse complement strand
ACATCAGGAGTAACATCGGGAGAAACATATTGTGCTCGAGAAACGAGAAACGATTTTTGTTTTAATTCCACGATTGCGAGATGATGGACATTGATTCAGATCTCTGGAAGGATACAAGGAGCTGTACAAGGATTGGGGAAAAAGGGCTCATCAAGTCACACTACTTGGTAAGGCGAGCGTGAAAAAGGCCAACGAGGATCAAAAAGAATGCATAATCAAGTTTGAAGGAGTCCTAAGTAGAAAGGATGTGGAAATTGAAGCGTTAAAGGAGCAACTTGCTCAAGCGAAGCAACACGACCAAGTCAAGGAAAACGAGAAGGTTGAAGATACGCTAAGTGCAGTAACTCTTCCGGATCGGTATTGGTTTTGTCCCTAAGGTGTTTGTGAAAGAAGGAGAACCGGGGAACCAAGCAGATGGCTTTCTGAGGTGTTTTACGTGAAAAACCAAGAGTAAGAAGGAAAAATTATGTTTGTCACTTACGCATAAGCTTTGGTGTCTGACCTTTTTCAAAAAGAAGCAATGTGAGAATGAAAAAGGCAAGAATTCTTTGGAAAAGCTCATTGGCGAGCAGGATGAAGCAACCAATGCGCGTAATCACCGTGACATTGGCGAGAAACATTGGAAGCCTCGTTCAAGAGCAAATCATAATTTTTTCCAAAAACCTCAACCCAAGCAGTCAAAAATGTGGGTTCAAAAACATGTGATGAAAAATGTAGAGCCAAATCGTGAGCCATTTGATATACTTACAGCGCCTCCATGTCCCATGATGAAAAATGCAATGTTACATTTACTTCCTTAAAATCTCATGTTCTTTGGATCACGGTATTTCGATAGTGGTTGTTCTAGACATATGGCAGTGCGGTGAGAATTTGAAGGAATATGTAGTATTAATGGTGGTTACGTGACCTATGGTGAGTGGTGCAAAAAGGAAAATTGTAGGTAAAGGAACATTGAGCGTTGAAGGTCTTCCAAACCTCAAAAACGTTTACCATGTGGAAGGCCTTAAGACAAAACTTGATCGATTATAAGTCAATTGTGTGATGATGATCTTGAGGGTAGATTTGACAAACATTCTTGTGAGGGTTGATCATAATAACAAATGTCTTCGGCGGAGGTTTAAGATAGTCGATACTTGTTGTTCAACAATACCCATTCATGTCAAAAAGCAAGTATTGATGTAGCAGTCTACGGCACGAGCTTGGTCACATGAGGTTTTTAAATGTAAGCTCGATGAGCTTGTGAGGCATGATCTTTGTCGAAGGATTACAAATCTGGAAAGGAATTACTCAAGGTATGTGGACCATGTCAAAAGGTAAACAAGTCAAGGCCTCACATCTCCCGATCACACAATGCTCCACTTCCGGATGTTTGGAGATGATTCATCTCTGACGACATATGGGTCCCGTTGAGGTAGAAAGCCTAGGTAAGAAAAAGTACACCTTTATTACGTGTGATGACTTCTCAGATATACTTGGGTAATATTTTTTAAGAGAGAATCAGAGCTTTTGAGCTTTCAAAATTTGGTACAGGTGTTATGAACTTGTATGATCTAAAACTCATTTAGGGATTAGATCGGATCATGGCCGGAATATGAAAAATGCATCCTTTTCTAAATATTGTGCCTCAATGGTATCTCATGAATTCTCTGCTCCCAACTCCACGACAAAATGGAGTGGCGGAGAGAAAAAAAACGAGGACATTGACAAAGAAATGGCTAGGTAATGTTACATTCAAAAACTTGTAAAAGATTTGAGAATTTGAAGCCTTTAATTTCTTGCTTGTCATATTGGAAATAGAGTTTTCTTGAGACCGAGGTAGCACTATGACACCTTATGAAATATTTCTTGGGAAGAAACCTACCTTGAAATATTTTCATGTGTTTGGAGTGCGTATGTTATACGCTTCAATGATAGAGATCAACTTTCCAAGTTTGACTCTAAAAGTGATAAATGTGTTTTATGGGATATTCCACAAATAGTCGAGCATATAGAGTATTTAATCTTCGAACTAAGACTATTATGGAATCCATGAATATTGTGTTTGATGATTTAAGCGGTCTTGGTCTCAAAACTTACGAGGAAGGCGTTTGGGGTTTTGGATTTTGGAGACTTTGATCTGAATTGGCGGCGAATCCGGTAGTTCGAGGAAGCGAGGAATCTGGATTCAGCGAGTCTGGGTTGTTCGAGATGAAAAAGTTCGGGAGGCGTCACCCCAATGTTGTTCGGATGTTGTTCGGATGTTGCAACATCGGGAGAAACATTGTCTCTGAGAACTAAGCGACATGGATGAGGCGGAGATTCAAATACGGAAGATGATCGGTCGGTGTTGATCGAGGAAATCGACATTCAGCAAGATTCGAGAAACCATCCACTCACTCAAGTTATAGGTAATGTAAAAGATGGTGTGTCAACAAGAAAGAAAGGTAAAGTGGACTACAAAACTAGCATGCATGACCACTCTTGAATTTGATAATATACATGCATGCTTTGTTTCCCTGTTGAACCTAAGAATGTACAAGAGGCCCTTAAAGATGAAAATTTGGATTAATGCCATGCAAGAGGAACTAGATCAATTTTCAAAAAATGATGTGTGGTATCTAGTTCCCAGACCCACTTCAATAAATGTTATTGGAACTAAATGGATTTTCAAAAACAAAAGCGAATGAAGTGGGAGAAATAATGAGAATAAAGCTAGATTGGTAGCTCGAGGGTATACGAGTTGAGGGTGGACTTTGATGAAACCTTTGCACTGTAGCCCGTATTGAGTCTATCCGTCTACTTCGGCAATTGCTGTTTCCTTGACATTACTCTTCAACAAATGGATGTGAAGAGTGCGTTTTTGAATGGGATTCTTGAGGAAGAAGTTTTTGTGGAGCGACCAAAAGGATTTGAGGACCCCATAAACCCAATCATGTGTTCAAATTGAAAAAGGCTTTGTATGGTCTCAAACAAGCTCCTAGAGCTTGGTATGGTAGGCTACTGAGATCACCTTTTACAAAGTGGGTTTAAAAGGGAGAGGTGGATAAAACATTGTTCATCGAGAAACAAGATCAACATATTTTGATTGCTCAAATTTATGTTGATGACATCGTGTTTGGATCCACCTCCAAATCCTTGGAAAAAAATTTGTGCATTGCATGACATCCACATTTGAAATGAGCATGGTAGGTGAATTAACATATTTCTTAGGCATTCGGGTCAAACAATCACATGAAGGGATGTTCATTTCTCAAGCCAAGTACTCTCTAAACTTGGTGAAGAAATTCGATCTTGAGAATGGAAAACATAAAAAACCCCTATGGGTACATCCGATAAGCTTAATAAAGATGAAAAATCGAGAAAGTGTTGATCCTACCTTGTATAGAAGTATGATAGGGAGTTTGTTGTATTTAGCGCCACTCGTCGGATATCATGCATAGTGTGTGTTTGTGTGCAAGGTATCAAGCAAACCCCAAGGTTTCTCACCTAAAAGCTGTCAAAAGAATCATTCGATATGTTGGTGAGACCTTTGGCATGGGTTTGTGGTATACTAAGCATACTGAACACCAATCGGTTGGGTTCGATGATCTTGGCTGGCGGTTTGATGACATGAGAAGTACATCGGAGGATGTTTTTATCTTGGAAACAATCGATTTCTTGGTTTAGCAAGAAACAAAATTGTGTGGCTCTATCAACAGTGAATCTGAATATATAGGCTGGCGGTAGTGCATGTACACAACTTTGTGGATGAAACAAATGATTCAAGATTATGGATTGCATAGTGACATTTTAATCATGTATTGTGACAACACAAGTGCTATAAGCATAGCTAAAAATCTGTTCAACACAAAGAACAAAGCACATAGATATAAGACACCATTTTATTAGAGACTTAGTTGAACAAGGCATTGTGTGTATTGAACATGTTGAGTACAGATAACAATTTGGTGATATCTTTACTAAGAGTCTAGATTTTGAGAGATTCATCAATCTTAGGAAATCTCTCGGTATGTGTGCCATGTAATCACTCACATTATTAAAAAAAAAAAAAAAAAAATTTAGGCATACTGCATTGTTGTCTAGGAGGGCACACTAGATCAAATCTGTTTGTACTTAGTACCTTTGAGCATGTGCAATGATTCATTCAAAATTTACGTGATTATGTTGTAAAAATTCTTCTCACCTTCTCCCAAGAAGTTGTTGTGTTTGAGAGAAATCTCTCGTTTGCACCACAAAGGAAAGAGCTACCTTTCAAAAGTTTTAGGATCTTTGCAATTTGTCAATGTACCATGAAGTTTCGACTTGCATGGGTTGATCTTGACTAAATTGACTCCTCGATTTGAGAAAGTGTGAAAGCTACCTAACGGAAAAAGAGCGCCTATGAACAAGGTTGTGGCTTCCTTTCTTTTGGGACTATGGATTTTCGAATCTCATGGGTCGATCAAATGTAAAGTTGCCACCCTTGGTAAATAGTGTGAAAGGTTCTAGTGGTGTCTTTAGCTTGAAATAAAGTAAAGCTAGTGTTATAGGGAAATAAAGTACCTATAATGTTTTTGGGAGAAATTGTGTTATTTGGTGAAAGAAAAATTGCAAATTCAAACATAAAATTACAGATTTTTGGGTGAATGTGATTTCCATTGTTGCAACATTGGGAGGCAATCGAGTTGATCTAGACATATCACTTGTGTGTATATGCATTTTTTTTTATTGTTTTCTCCTTTTGCATATTTTAGACATATTGTTTAGGACATATAGGTGCATGATATCAGCTTTCTTAATGTCTGTCCATCAAGTTTAATGCCTGCTTTGAGTCTTGTTCTCAAAGTCATGATTTTATGTGGTTGTCTACTATCTTGTGTTGTTTCTTCATGTTTAGAAGCTGGTGAGTTTACGTGATTATATGCTTTGTGGAGTCTCAATCTGGTTAAGTATGTTTTTTGTGTATTCCCAAAATATTTGATCGTTTAAAAAAATGTGTTTGAAATCAGATTGTAACTCAAATTGGTCTTATATCTCTCATGTCTCAAACAGCAAACTCATGTCTTACTTACATCAGGTTGGTCAGCTTGTGTGGTTTGAATTTTGAATGCCCTGTGAAGTGTGCGTCGGTTCGGTTCACGCCTTTAATTACCAACGGCTAATTGCAATTAGTGGCGAGGTTTAGTGAGTCTTACTTCTTTGGAATGTGCGTAATTGTTCACCCATCTCTTCAAAATTTTCTCGGCGACTACGTCTCGTATCGGTCAGTCTCTCAAAATTCCATCTCCACCATTCGTGATCTTCTCTCGATCGACATAAATGGCATCATCTTCCAAAAGCCTAATGTTTCGAGGTCGAATGTTGCAACATCGAAGACATCAGTGAGCCCCAATTTCATGGCGAGAGATGATCTTTCGAAGGCAATGGTTGTATATCAACCAGTCCCTGAGCCTCTTACTATGATTCTTCCCGGGGAAAAAGGTAACGAAATAGATGTTGAAAATCCTGGAGATTTGTGCGGTTTTTCCTCAATAGGCAACCCTAGCTCTCGGCGGTCCAAGCGTCAGCGGCATTAGGCCAACTACGATGATCCCTCCTGGCGATGTTCAAAGCCGAAAAAACAAAGTTGAGGCCGGCTTCTTCAAGGAACCGTGACTCTTGCAAGTGATTCGGATGATGAGGATTTCATTCCTCCCTGCAGTTCGATTCCCCAAACTCATGAAGCATCTGCCACGTCACCGGTGTCTCCACCCTCTTCTCGATTCGAGACCGGTTGAGGATGACGATTATCCTATTCCATCCCCAAGGGTAGTATTCCCTTCTGAATCTCCTCCCCTTCGTCGAAAATCATCAAAAGTTGGACCATCTGCCATTGATGAAGAGGTTGTTCGAAATTTAACCCGATTGCGCCAGGCTCGTGCTTCCTCCTCAGGTCCCTCACCCTCTGTTCCTCCTCCAACTGCACCTAGTCCATCGTCTTCCTCCGAATTTGACGATAGTTCTGATCAGAACTATGCGACTCCGAAAGGTACCCTGCTGCCGGCGAATCGATAAGTCTCCGGTGAAATCTTCTAGGCGACGCTCTGTTCGACTCAATGTTGCACCGATTGTTGCAACATCCAGCAAAAAGAAACCGCTTGGTACTCCTCTCTCCTCTTCCTTTATATCTAAATCTGCATCTAAAAGATACAATATTTCTCGTAATATCATTGATGAGAGGAATGTGTTGGATTCTTTGTTAGAGTCTTATAATTTGTCAGCCTATATTTCTGAACGCCATCTTATGACATCCATTTCATCTGCTGCCCCTTACTGTCGCGAAATAATCCATGAGTTTTATTCCAATCTGGAAAAACGAATTGTTGATGCTTGTGACTCTAGTTTTGAGAAGGTTTATGTGAGAGGTAGATGGTACTCTTTTTCTCCAAAAGTCATAAATTCCATGCTCGGTTCTCATCCTTCTGGTATTCTTGATTTTGATGTCGACCTCAACTTGTGCATTTGTGAACTTTCGGGTGGTCGTATTTCACTGTGGCCAGCCAAAGGAATACCTGTTAGTACTTCTCAGTTGTCCTCCCTTTATGCCTTCTTGCACAAAGTTTGCTGTGCAAACTGGTCTCCCTCAAAGAACACCAATGTTGTGACCGAAGAGCATGCTAAAATCCTATATTTTCTTGGCTCTCAAAAGCCGTTTGATCTTGGCCTATATGTCTTTAGGAAAATTGCATCCATGGCTGAAACTGGGGGTGACAAGAGGTCTCTTATCTTTCCTTCTCTCGTATACCGTATTCTCCTCTCTCAAGGGTATAAATCTCCTTCCTCCACTCGTTTATCACCTGTTCTTGAGCCTCTTCACTTTTCTTCCAAACTTTTAAAAGGGGATAGGCTCATCAATTTACCTCTCCGATCAGCTCCAGATGCACCTCTCCCTGATCCTACCATTCCTGATACTACAACATCTCCTTCAGTTCCTGTTGTTCCTATTGTTGTTCCTCCGAATGTTGCAACATCCAGTGCAACATCCAGTGCAACATCCACCCTGTTTGCCTCTCCTACAGCTCCTATGTCGGTTGTCTTTGTCAAAGAGCAACTGCGATTGATACAGGACCAGCTCTCTCACCTTGCTGCTCATCAGGCCTTTCTTACTACTTTGGCTGCGCAGTATTCCTCCTGGCTGGGGCAACATTCTGGTCAAATAGGGGGTGAGGCTGCAACAAGAGAAGGTTGTGATGCTGAAGATGCAAGTAATGATGTTCGTGCAACATGATTTTCTGAAGGATAATCTGATGTATTGTGGTTCTGTTTGTGTGTAACTGATGGTGATTGTAAGGGTAATTTAGGCATTGCCTAATTTACTTCATTTGGACTGTAATAATTAGGGTAGACATTTTGAGATTCATGTAACTTGTTGTTGATGGTGACTGATGTTAGCTGATTATATCTCTCTTCTATCTGATGATCTTTGTTTCAGAAAATGTTCATCATGCTCTTCTTGCAGGTCTTGTGAATTTGACCAAGAATGCTCAAACAAAGGGGGTGATTGTAAGGGTAATTTAGGCATTGCCTAATTTATCTTGTTCTCACTCTCTTGGTCAAAATAGAATTTGATATTGGAATTATTGTAGTAGGAATTAATTAGGATTCTTTTTTAGATTTAGGTGATATTTTTAGTAACTAAATCCTTGCATAAGTGTTTAGTTATTAATGTTATCAAATTAGGAAAGGTAATCTTGTTTGTTTTTCAGCTAAATCTCTTTCCTAGTAGGTTTTCCTGTCTTGCCGTGCTTTTGCAGGATTCTTTGGAGTCTTGGTTGACAAGTTTTGCAGCCTATAAAAAGATGAGAAGTCGAGCAGTCTGGAGCACACATAGAAGCAGGAATACGCTGAGAGAGAGCTTGAGCGAGAATCAGATCATATTCAGTATTAAGAGAGATTAAAATCGAGAAGTCTTGTGTGTTGAAACTGAGAGAAGAATTCAAACAATTCATACACGAAGACCTACGCATTCTAGTCTTCTTCTTTGTATAAAGCTTGAGAACACGGCCTTGTGTTTCTGAAGCATTGTGTTTTGTGCTTCCAAATCGGTTTCATTATTTTGGAATTCTTCTTTTGATCTTTTCTTCCACGTTTGGTTTATAGTTTATGTGGTTTTTGTAATCTCCAAGATTCTATATCTTGTGAGATTTTTGTGTAATGCTTGTTAAGGTTCAAAAAGCAGTTTTGAGTTTAATATAATTTGTTGCCTTGAGGCTTGATCTACAGGATTGATTCTTGTAGATTGTTTTTGTGTGATTTTCTGTCTTACTAAATCTGTTTGATTTCAAATCACAAAACAAATCTTCCGCTGCTATTTTCTGTGATACACTTTCAGTTCACATTGTTACTGCCATTGTTGCAACATTCACTGCAACATTGACAGTAACATCGTTCCATATTGAGTTTCCGTGGCATCGCGTTCTTTCACAAACTTCACAAATTAAACCGGCCAACAATTTCCCAAAAAAAAAATAGGGGTAGGTTTGAATTTTAGCAGCCCTTTTAAAATTTATCATTTAACCCGCAACCTACTAAGATTGAAACCGATAGGATTGACCACATTAACATCTCTAACCCAAATAAGGGCTTTTTGAGTTGTCATTGTTGCCGCTTGTATGAAATAAGTAAGTTTGTTTGCTGTTTATATTGTTCCTAGCAAAACCTAACCAAATAATCCACCCCATCCTAAAAATTATTAAAACATCTTGCGTGAAAACCTAAGAATACTAATTTGAATTGACTTAATCTAATAATACATATTATGACTATTAATTAAACAACTTGATTGACTGAACTCAAACAAATTACGAAGCTTCAATATTTTGTATTTTGAATTTTATTATTTAAGTGATGTCATTGTATTTTCGTTGTTGTTGTTGGATTTGTGTTAATCACTTGATTTTGAATTTTAGATTTAAATATAACCGTTATTTATAATTTTGTTGGTGTTGTAGTCAGTTAGTAACCCATTTAAACCGAGATCGGCAAGGTTAGAAGTAGGCTTGCATTTTCAATGGCTACCGTCGCAACCAGTTAACGACCGAAACGATGCTAGCTCGATCAACATCTCTAATTATAGCGCTGTAAACAAATTCTGAATAATCTATATTTGTTCTACATGTTGAGTTATTTTACATCGTTTGTGAAAGAGATTAAATGCTTGGTTAACGTGCATGGAAAAGGCTGAGCTAACTACTATGCCTTGAATGTGCGAAAGAACATTGCTTTTTTAGCCATACGGTGAAGAGCTACATGTCAATAGCCTGCATTTCATAGTACGTTTGATTCTTTATAACCATGTACCGATAATACAATATGTCAAAATATTGATACGTTAAAGGAAGTTAAAGGAATACCTATCGGTAAAACCTTGTAAGACCGTCTTATAAATATTTTTTGTAAGATGAATCGTCTTATTCGACCCATTGTGTGATGATGGGTTGAGTTGTTAGAAAGTGATGTTCCGTCTTACTAATTAGTTACCAATTATGAGAGCGACCCACTTATCTGATTCACGGTGAACGTTCTCCAAATTATGGCACGTTCAGAGAGCCCATGTTTCTTGGCTTCTAGCAGGGTTCGTTTTATCCTAAATATTCTACTCCCTCTATCCCTAAATGGGTATCATTTTCAAGAAATGTCTTTATAATTTATTCCCCAAAATACTCTTAAGAGGTGGTCCAATTGTATAATCGAGGCTTAACAAAGTATGAGGTTTTTATTCGATCATTTCCCAAACTCACTTGGAATAAAAATAGTTAAAATTAAAATTCCCGAAACCAAAAACCACCCTTTTTCAATCTGAAATGTACATTACCTATGATCTCCATTTGGTTGTCTGTTCCTATGGACCCTATTAGGCGTGTAAATTGTTCAGTTTTGTCGACTTAAACAAAATACGAGCCGAACTACAGGTCATCAGTTCGTAAAAAATCTAACCGAGCTAAACCATTTGATGTTTCGAATCAAACCATGATGGTTTGACTTGGTTCAGTTCTATCTCATGGTATGGCGTTGTGGTTCGATCTTGTGATTTGACTTTGTGGCTCGGTTTCACAGTTTGGATTGCTTTCAGAAAGACCTTTAGACTTTCAACTTTAAAGAAAACCAAAATATTTTTGAAAAAACTAACTAAAATATATCAATAGAAACAAATATAATACAAAACGTAATATTTTAATGTTTTCGTATTGTCTTCTAATTTTTAAATTTTATTTGGAATAAATGACTCCACACATAAAGTATTTGATGGTGAGGGTTTTAGGGGACTATGGTGTGAAGGAGTTGACATCGAATTGTCTATTGAGGTTTCTAGTGATCGTCGAAATCGACTAAATTTAAAACAAGATGAGGGACTAAAAATACTAAAGGCATGAAAGTTTTTAGACTTTAGTCTTAATATAGTATAAGGCAGGCAAACGATAAGATTTCTCATTGGTAATAAATATTCTATCTAATCATGGTTTAACTTAAAATTGTTTGATTTTGTTTGATTTGACTTGACTCAGAAGGTCAAACAATGAATCGAATCGAAACACTTAGTTTTTTAAAAACTTAAACCGAGCTGAACCATATAAATTTTAAAACCGAACCAAACCACTTGATTCGATTCGATTGGATTCAGTTTAATGACTAAGTGACTCGAATTGACACCCAAGACCCTATCCATATAAAACACAGTTCATAGTCTAATGCTTCGTATCATAATAAACAAGTTACAAGTTATAGTAATTTTCTCTCTCTCTCTCTCTCTCTCTATCTATAAAAATGTGAGAGTTTCTGCCAAATAAATATATAGATAAAAATAACCATACATTTAATTAACCATTCAAAATGAAATAAGATTAAACAAGTAATTTTTATGTCATTTGTTAATCCATTCCATGAATATAATAGATGAAAGAAAAAACATAGGAATGTTTACAACCCGCTAATTTTTACGAAATACAATTATTTTTAGTGATATTCAGAAAATGGGCAATATTTCTAACGGTTACGATAGGATTGGGAATTTGACCTAAAAATCGATAAAATGGACGAATTGAATTGAAAATGGTATGACCTAACTTAAAGTTGGGCTGCAAGTTGAGTGTCCAAATTAATTATTAAATTATTTTTTCGTGAATGCATACAATGACCTTTTGAAACTCAAACGACCATAAATAGCAGAGTATAAGATATTTCTTGAACCAAAACGACCATGATTGCTGAGGACTGTGACCCAACGATTTCATGTCGTTTAGAAGCATAAACTATACATAGTTAGATAATTAACCTTTGATCTCGAGGTAATGTTTTTTAATATGTTTAATATAAGTTATATGGTGAAATTTGAGTAGACATTCTCAAAGGTATATAAAAATTGTAATTATAATAATAGATATATCGTTAAGTATCGAGATATTAAACAAATCGGGAGTGTGCTTAGTAATTAAATATCAGTGAACAAGCTAAAGAAATAAGTTTAAAAAAGAGCTATACTTTCTGAACTACCGGGCCCAATAGACCCAAGTCATGAGTCACATGCTGTGTTTTTGGGCTTTATCCGAACAAGCGAGCAAAGTGTTGACCTTTATCAACTTAAGAAGTCAGCGAGCTGGGGGCTTAACCCGCGAGCAGGATCAAGGCGCGAGCATGATTTGCTATGCTCGCTAATATGAGAGCTGTTGTTAGTTGAGGGCAGTTATGTCCGAGCAAGAGCTCCAGCTAAGTTGAGGACGGTTATGTCCGGGAAACTCTCCATTCAAACCGTTGTAATTAATGGAGGAGTTAACAGGGCAGTTAATATGCCCGCCATTCATGCCACAATCATTAGTGGACAGTTAAGAGTAGTTGCGCTCTCCGGCAACTATAAAACCCCCGGAAAATGAAGGGGAAAGGTATGCGATTTCTACTCTTTAGCCGAAACTCTGCTAAAATACATTCTCATTTAGCTTTATTTTGCTAATTCTTGTGCCGGAAGGCTTTTGCAGGGAGTGCCCCTGCCTAGTTCACGGTTTGCTACTCTTGGTGCAGATTTGGGCTTTGGAGAGAATAAGATACGTTGAAAGCCAGGTATCTTGACTGGACCAACCCAGTGCATCCAGGGAGATTTTGGACGCATCAGTTGGTTCCATTGCCGGGAAGCGAACGACTCCTAGTCTAAATCAATCAGCTGGGAATAATGCTCCTTCGCCTCATGATGCTCGTCACCAGCTCAACCAGATACGTGGAGTTGACTCATTGGTTAGGAGTGCTGTGGCAGCAGTGAGTCTGGCACATGAATTTCGAGAGGAGGCTCTGCGTCAAAGAGCTATATACTTGGGTCAGATGCACCAGCTCAACTTACAGTTGATTGCGATGGGTAAGCCACCGGCACTACAACAAAATTGAGCATTCACAACGTTTAATAGACAACGTTTTTATGAAAACGTTGTAATAGGGTCATATTACACAACGTTTTATGAAAAATGTTGTAGTTGGGTCATGATACACAACGTTTTAAGAAGAAACGTTGTATATGGGTATGTTTACACAGCGTTTTGTGGGAACACGTTGTATTTTAGTCATTTTAGACAACGTTTAAAATAAAAAACGTTGTGTTAGAGGCATGTTAGACACAACGTTCTTCATTAAAACGTTGTGGTACTGGAAAAAAAAAACGCCGCATAATTTATAATTTCCCCCGCGCTGCCTAATTTCTTCCCCCAACCCGCCAACACTAATACACAAAAACATTCACGCAAAGAGAGATTTCTTGAGAGAAAACCCTAAACATTCTCCACCGTAAGCCCTCCCTCGTTCTCCACCGCGCACTCTAGCTAATTTCTCTCATTATGCCAGTGCTTCGCTACTCTATCTGTCTCTCAACCCTCAACGCAACTCACCCTTCTCTCTCTCTCTTAGTATCTCACGCAATCACTACCTGCATATCAGTCACCACTTACTGTATTTCGCCCCTCCGAGAAAAGTTCAAATCTTCTCCACCGTAAGTCGTCCCTCCTTCCTTCTCCTTTCAATATTTTGAATTTTAGTTCAAGTTTTGTAATTTTCTTTGAATAACTGAACTGGAGATTTGTTTATAGGTTATCAGAACTATCTGGTTCTTGACCTACCTGTTTCATTACACTTGAAGGTCCTAATATTCCCAACAACATCTAAAGGTAAAAAATCTATTAAAATTTAATTTTTATTGGTTGTAGATTTTTTTTGAGTATAATCGATTATGGCTACACATTTGATTTCATGAATTACATACTTCTTTTCTGCAAATCAGCTAATTTTTTTGTTATTTGTATGTTAATTTCAGCCTTTAACTTACTAAACATTAAATCTGAAAATTGCACTCAATGTGTTTGATGAAATGATAAAAATAATAAATTGGAGAAATTTTCAAGAATTAACTGGCTTGAAGCAGTTGAGTTTTTTTGTATTTAATTAGGTCTGGGGGTTTGAGATATGGCTAGCTTTGGTTTTGGATTTTCGTTTATACTTAAGAAACTTGACTTGTCAAATGAAACCTTTTTTTGGATCAAAGGGAGTACAATAAATCTCCTGTATCGAGGCGGTGTCTCCTTTTGAAACGCACCTTTTTCTCTTTATTTTGATCAAAATTGCATCTAACAAATGGAGCTTTTTCTTCATAACGTTGGTTTTAAACTTGGCAAAAACGAAAAAGTTGTTTTTTTGACTGATTTAGCAAATACATTTATACTAAGTTTACAAAATGTGCATTCCAAAAGAAAGTATGGTTAAAAAAAACTACGCTATGTTTTAAAAACGCAGCACTCGAGGAGCCATTAATCAGAAAGCTCTAGAAAGGGTTCAGAGTTGTACTTTCTAACAGTATTGATTATGTCAAGTCATAGCCTGTATCGGTTCACAGTAGTTGTTATCTGATCTCTTACGAGGAAGCTGTATCTAACTATGTAATCGTCTCAATTTGTCAAGATTCACGACAACCTAGCTCTTTCATGCTTGGTCTTCTCTTTGCATTCATTTTTAAGCATCTCTTAGCAAGCTTAGCAACAACAAAAATTTCCTCTTCCCGTGCTCCATTCACAACTAGGGTATCCAGAGTTTCAAACAAACATTTTTGTTTCATTGAGTATTGAAAATACAGAGCAAGACCTTCGTCAGAACATTTTAAAGAAGCTGCTTTTCTTCCAGCCAAGCACTCAACAAGAACCACGCTAAAGGCGAAAACATTACTTATCGGTAAGTTTCCCTGAGCGAAAGTATTAAGGGTCCAAGTACCCAAACGTGCCTCCCACCATTGTTGTTAAGTGTGTTTTGGTTATAGAAACCGGCTTTGACAATCCAAAGTTAGACACTACAGCCCTAGCCCTGTAGTTTTCATCCAATAATATGTTGTCAGACTTGACATCTCTATGAAATATGGCGATAGAAGCGTAGGAGCGCAAATAAGCTAATGCTCCAGCAACACCGGCAGCCATTTGTAAGCGTGTTTCCCATGCAAGTGTTGAGACTTATTCCTCATTATGAATATGGCGTGCTAAGGTGCCGTTGGATACATATTCATATACCAACAACAGAAACTGACAGCAGCCTAGCAGTTTGACAACATTCCTGTGGTTTATCTGTGAAAGAATGAAGATTTCATTAAAAAAATGGCTCACCTGATCTTCATCTATTACGTTTGACTTCTTGATCGCCACTATACATCCATCATATAACATCCCTTCGTATACAGTACCATGTCCTCCTTGGCCAAGGACTCGACTTATCTTGAAATTTTCTGTTGTGTTTTCCATCTATTCATTAGCATAAAGCTTTAGTTTCATTCTAGGACGGAGGGAGTAGTAGCATTGTGGTGAGGGTGGTGGGTATGGTGTCGGTCGGCTACTGTACAGAGGTGTTCGTTGGGTTGCAGCCTTGCGGGGCGTGGGCCGTTGCACAAGGAATGGCTGGGTGGAGAAAAGCAGGATAAGGAAAAATGAAAGAGAACGTGATTAACAATAAAATTCCACCCTCTGCTACTTAAAGAGCAACCAGAACCATTACTTAGTGGAGCAACATATATCGAACCCAAAATTGTTGCAGCCACCTGAATTTTATATAGTCGTGCTAAATTACAAAAATATTACAGCTAAATTAGATCGGAAGGACACACAATTCTGCATTCATCTGTGTAAGCTTACACTGTCCAAGGGGATATCAGAAGTGCCAAAGTTGCGATGTGTACCATCAGCTACGTTGGCAAGTCGAAAACCTTGAGTAGGTAGCTGGTTGATGAGCAATGTTTCCAGTTGACAAGCCACACTCTTCCCAGGGACTAAGAAATAAAGGAACCATGCATTATGCATTCCGTCCTTCAGGCGATTCGCACACACCCGACCCTGAAGATCATTAGTCTGCCGCATTGAATCATTTCAGAATTAATAGTTATCATATAGATGAAATTGAAAACAGATATGATTTTCATTTCAGATCATGATTGAGCTAAAAGGTGAGTACCTGTCCAACATAAAGTCTTTTGTCAGGTCTAAGCATCACGTAGACACTTGATGCACCAATTGTTGATGGAGGAGGCTGTTCCCTAGCAGCAATGACAACACAATTTACAGGTGCAAGCAGCTTTTTATGAAATAGTATGCTGACAGCATTCTCTACTTCTTGCAAAATTTTCATTCCGTCTGTTGATGCCATAGGAGATGATACAGCTCATTTTCTAATACCAATTAGCTGACCATAGGCTTCATGAGGTCTCTCTATATCAGATGTAATCTGTTATACTATTTTGTCCTTTTTTCCTGGAACTGAATCCTTTGCATAAGCTGAACGGTATAACTGCTCAGCTCTTCGTATGATGGTCTCGGGAACCACTTCCCTCTGAGCTGTTTCAAATGCGAGGCTCTCCCTGCAGATTTCATCTATCAACTTCCATATTGGTTTAGTTTGACCATCAACAATTTCTGATCCCATTGCTTTATATGCATTATTTTTGTAGTCAGAGGTAAAATGAAGATATCATGCATGTGGGTCGACACAATGCCCAGGCAACGATTGGTATCGAGAGTTTCAACAATGCTACCAGCAATACAGGTCCCCTTTGCTGTTTCTGTTCCTCTGCATATTTCATCCACAAGCACAAGGCTTCTTGAAGTTGCACCAACAATTATAGAGCGTATCTCCGACATCTCTATCTGAAAAAAATACAGACGCAAAAATTACACAATATAAGAAAAATTAATGTACTATTTGGAAGATATCAGACAGCTAATTTCAGACAGTTGCAATCTTGAATGAATGAATTAAGTGAGGGTATTGGCTACATAACTGTACAAGGTCAGATTGTCATACCAAAGAATTAAGGATTCTGGAAAAGACACGAAGTATGAAATTTTAAACGATGCTCAACATGTTGATCAAATACCAATTTCTTAAAGTTATAGATTGTTGCAAGTATGAATTGAAATTCAAGTATGATTTGATATAGTTTGATTTGTTCTTGCCAATGAACTAAGTTGCAACAGATTGCAAAAAGCACTCGTTATGGTCGATTCACCAAGACTGAAGGATCTTCCTCTAGTACTTTTTTTTTTCAGTATATCTCATCCAGGAGAACCTGGTAGAAGGGTATTTTCACTTTACTCTCTATCAAGAAGTTTATTGCCATTCTGTCACTTCTGTTTAGACTTAAGTTTGCTATCTCTATATCTGTTATCAGTCAATAGTGTTTCCATATTCCACCTTGCCCTGATGATAATAATCCATTTAGTTCAGTTTTTAGGATTTTTCCATTTCTTTTTTATCCTATTTCAAAATTTGGAATAACTGTTACAGATTTTTTGAACTTTCTAGGCTATTACATTTGAGAATATATCAACCAAAATGGGAGTTAATTTGCATAACTAATGCTGGTGCCTTTTCTTTTTACTTGTGTTTGTGACATCAATTTGTGTTGCCATATTTCTTCAGCACTGCATGTATTAATCTTGAAGGGGCGAGAGGTGTTTCGCTGGTGCAGAATGATTCAATTCACAAACTGATTAAAGAATGTGATGATCATATTGCAGGTATGTTACTTAAGCTGCTACGTACTGAACTTGAAAGTGAATGTGTAACTTACTAGTTGGACATGAACATCAACCAAAATACTTTTAGCATTCAAAATTCTATTTTTGTTGGTTAGTTAATCAGAGCTCTAAACACACTTGACTTGGCCGTTGTAGTCTCCTAATTAAACTAAATACTGAATAAACAACACAAATTAAACATGTAAACAAACTCTTAACAAACATATAAATTCTCATAAACTGAACTGAGTTTACTTCAAGGAACTTTGCAAATGCAAGCT
>JABEVN020003676.1:0-17290 GCA_013146195.2 Codonopsis lanceolata | reverse complement strand
TCAACAAGGTCTCGTAGTATTGCAACGTAAGTTAGCGTATGGCTTCAAGGACTTGAATGTAACAATAGTGGTTTATGACTATTACATGAACCTTAATGGATTTGAGATTTCGGGATGAACTACTATCCTAAAGAGAAAGACTCTAAGGATATAATCTTGTTATTTGGTGAGCCTAGACAATCTAGGTAAATCTTGGGAATTATATAAATTGTGATTTGGTATTCTTACTTATTTCACTATAACAAAAATGGTCTTTCACAACATTTTAAAAACGTTGTAATAAATATTTAACAATGTTTTAAAAAAACGTTGTGGAACCTAACGTTGTAATAGGTCGTTTTTTTACAACGTTTTAAAAAATGTTGCAAAAAACGTTGTCTTATGTCATTACACAACAACATTATGGACAATAAATAACAACATTTTAAAAACGTTGTTAATAATGCAACACAACGTTTACTAATAAAACGTTGTATAAAGTGTTATACAACGTTTATTAAAAAAAACGATGTATAAAGCTTTCTACAACGTTTATGAAGAAAACGTTGTATAACACTTTCTACAACGTTTATAAAGAAAACGTTGTATAACACTTTTTACAACGTTTAGTAAGAAAACGTTGTATAAAACTTTCTACAATGTTTATTAAAAAAACGTTGTATAAAACTTTATACAACGTTTATGAAGAAAATGTTGTATAAAACTTTATACAACGTTTATTAAGAAAACGTTGTATAAAGCTTTTCTACAACGTTTATAAAACGTTGTAATAGCTATTTTTCCAATAAAAAAAAAATTAAAAGCAATCCTGGATCTTGTTCTGACCATTTAAGTTATATGAAACCATTGATTACAAATAACATAACTTGTTACAACAGTTCACAGGACATTGTTTTTCTCAATCCAGACCTCTGGTCTGGTGATACATTTTATTGGAAAATAAAAGCTTCAAATGTGACACGGCTGATGCATTAATCTACACACGATGAACCCATCGCTCAAGTCGAAGCTGCTTTAAAGGAGGACCAAGATTTGGCTTACTCTTTTGTGGGCACCTCCATTTCCCAGTTATTTCCAGTGCATCCGAGTGTCGAATATTAGTTGTTTCTGATAACACCTTTCTTTGAACCTTGTGGCCATCTGCAGAAACTCTTGCCCCATTTCGCAACCTCTTTGATCAATCCCCAACTAAATTTGTCAAAGAATTCTCATCCTTTTCTCTTCTAGATGAGCTTTTTCTCACTGAAACAAAATGAGCAGCTGCAAAATCATTTCCATCATTTTCTTTGTTGCTGTTTCTACTAATTATGTTCCAAGAATCACCATCTACTGTAATTATATCGCTTTCTCTTTGAGCTGAAATGTTACATTCATCTTTTGCTTGAGCTTTCCCTTCCGATCCCTCTTTAGTGGAATCCCTCCAGCTAATCAACCTTTTACGGGATAATTCATCATTATGAACTGAACATTTTGCTACTCCGGGTACCTCAGTGCACAGCTTTTTGGTAGGATCTTTGATGTTAAAGCTTAAGAGCGCAGCAACTTTGGTTGCATCATGATCATGGTCTTTTGCTCTTTTTCCTTCCCAAATTAGTTCAGAAGTTTTCTTGGAGGGAACTTCAGTTGAAGCAGATGCGGCATGATCCTCATCAACCCCATTGTTGCCCTGAAAGTTCAAAACAGCGAAACTGGTCAACAATACTATATCTTCACTAAAAATTTGTTAGGTCCATGGCTTTCATGGGAAAAAGAAAATGGAAATAAACTCATGGGAAAAAGATGATGAGGCATGATCCTCATCATCTTTTGCTTGTGCTGAAATGTTCTTCAAATTTGTTAGTTAGAGAGGAAACAAATGTGTGCAAAACTACATTTTCTCTCTTGGTTTGCATCTAACCAAAGGAGGAAGAAGCAAATTAGAGAAAGATTTAGTTTTGCACAGAACGCTCATTTGTAACAGCATTCCTTCTCTAGTTTACTGCAAGTCATCTCTAACGGTTTCGGTCCCTAAACGGTCCCTACAATGCATTCCCTTTAATGGAAAAGATGACAAAGCCCATCATTTACAAGAAAAGGGTGAAGTGGCACTTTTTTGAATGGAATTCATGAATCAAGTATTTGGCAGTGTTATGCATAATAAATGGACTTTCCTTTATAATAAAATTAATTTCAATTTTTATACTAATCAAATAAAGCACATAAAATTCGAAACTGGTAACATCTTTCAAAGAAATGTCAGCATGTTTGAGTTTATCTGATGGATCTCAGTTACAAGTCCCTCCATGTAAGCTATTACTACTGATAATACTGACTAGCAACTCAAATTCAGAATGATCACTTACTGATAAAAACAAATTGCATGATTCTTGTCTACAAAAAAACTGAAATTCAGAATGATTATTGATTGATACATACAACTCCATAATACATTCACCGGCCAACAACATACACCATCTGAAGGTGTTTCTATACTAGGGACTAGGCATTTTTTCCAGGTGCAAGTCAGATGAAGGAGTGGAAGTTGGCTAAAGCTCCATAATTCTTTTCTGGAAGTTTAATGCCATGCGCAACTACAGCATTCAACTTCAACCTAGCCATGACTTTAGCTTTTGCTAGTTGGAGAGGTTAATTTAACATATTTCAAACGAACTTGCACTAATCACTTAATTACTTGCACGTAGCAGAAGAGTTACTTGATCTTACGGGTCAGATTATCAAAACACATTGCAGGAGGTTGTATCTAGTTCGTAATGTCACTAATATTCAACTCCAACACAATTTTCTTTGCAACATGAGACTGTATGAGCTGCAAGCTACCAACACATCAGGATTCAAAAAATTTCCATTTTCATCCATTAAATAATGTTCAAGACTTTATGTACTCGAAAAGTTGGTAAGAAAATGTCAAATTTGAAACAGTTAGTTACCAAGATCTGATTATAAGTTATTAAATGTGAAAATGAATAAACACTCGCAATTTGAAGATCTGTTCCTAAATAGTTAGTAGTGTCCCTGACGATGGGAAAAACTTATGTGGTCCGGGACACCAACTTGGCAAGTCCACGTGGTGGTCTGAACCAATTAATGTTACATATTACCTGGGCATCTACATAACGATATGCATTATAAGCTGAAGATTTTGATGACTTACATATTCAGGAAGGTATTGCATTTCTGATGGCAAAGTCAGATCAGTATTTTTCCTGCAGCTAATAATTTCGAGAACTAGAACTCCAAAACTGTAAATGTCAGCCTTCTCTGATAATTCTCCTCGAATGACATATTCCGGGGCTGTATAACCTTTGCAATAAAGGAAAGGGGAAAGCAAATCACATAAAAGACTATAGTAAAGGTATAGAAATATACCAATAAGTACATTTCATTTTGTTTATTTTCTCAAATGTTTTGGGAAGATATTCTAGGAAAAAACGCACTAGTGGGCAATGGATTAGGAAAACGACTTACAATGTTCCAACAAATGTGGTGCTGAGATAAGCTTGATCTTCAGGGAAGAACCTGGCCAGGCCAAAATCCCCAATTCTTGGTTGAAATTTAGCATCCACAAGAATATTGCTAGCTTTAATATCTCTATGTACAATTCTGAGGTGCGAGTCCTCATGTAGGTATTGCAATAATCCTCGAGCAATTCCTAGGATTATTTCAAATCGCGTGTTCCAATTCAGGAACTGGTCGCTTTTTCCTGTTAACGAGACAATTGATTCATTATATACTGAAGGCATAACAAAGGGTTTCAAATGCTAATTTTAATGTTACTGTATTTTGCAGTAACTAGCTAGATTTACCATAAACTATGTGGTCAAGACTCCTGTTCTTCATGTATTCATATACAAGTAGTCTTTGGGCTCCAGGGTTGAGCTTAAATTCCTGAATAAAAAGTTTGGCATCAGAAAAGAAAGAAACAATCAACTTGCTGAACAGCTAGCAGAAGGGCTGAATTATGAAGGAATAAACAAGGTTTATTTAGTTTCTTAAATATTATCACATTGATCTCTCCTCATAAAAAATTAGAAGAAAAAAATAAAAAAAAGAGATGAATTCCTAACTAGGCTTCAGACATCTGTTTTAGAGCCCTTACATACCAAACAGCATCAGATACTTCCAATGACTCTACATGTCACACTTTACCTTAGAAATTCTATTAGAACTTGAACTTCTTGGAGGGACCATTTCAATTGGAGATGAAGAAGAACTGACATGTGATTCTTTAGTAACGTCCACCGCTGAAGACACAGCAGCAGAAGGTCTATAAGAAATGGCATCAAAAGCCGACAAGTCTGCTGCTGAAGCATGCCTCTCGTCACACTGATGATCAAACTTAACAATAGATGGAGCAGGGCCATCACAATGTACACCATTAGCAGGCACCTTAGATGTTTTTGCATGAATATTCACTAGAACAGTTGCTTGGATTTCACAAGCAGCCACTGCACATGGTACTTGGGTGAACACGCCATAAAGTAGATTCTCATGAAATGATAGTAATAGTAGACAGAGGCGGGGATTCACAGAGGAGGGGTGCTTTGGTATCACTTTGGCACACAACAACATGTTTTTTTTGGGGGGGGGGGGAGCTTTAAGAGAGGATTTCCCCAAATGTAGTGGTCATGGGGAAGGTAAACTCCATAACACCTCAACACATTGTCATCCCTATTAGCATGACTGATTGGCTGATCATCTATTTGTTGGTGCCCAGATGAAACTTCTCCTAGTGCCCAAAACCATCGTAGTTAGATCCATACCTTGGCCAGCATCCTGGCCCAGGCAAAGCACTTGAATGAAACTAAAAATGTTACAAACCAATCTTGCATAAGTTGTCAGAGAACTGATCAGAGAACAGGACTGGAAAGTTTCACAAGGCAACATGTTAAAAGACAGAGATCAGAAGGTTTTACCTCAACAAATCATTTTCCAGCTTCCTTGCTCTACCCATAAAGTCTTCCATAACTTCTGAAAGATGCTGGTCATCAATTCTCTCAGGTGGTTTGCTCCTATCAGGAAAGGGGGAGGGAGATCATTCGTCATGAAATACAAAAGGTAGGATATATATTTTATATATAAATAAATGAGTAGATCATGTTCCAGCTTTTAAATGGATGATAAATTTCTGATATAAGAGAAGTTCTTACAAGTTTGATCCCCCGTGAGGAACATCAGAAAAACTCCTTACGGAAGAGACTAGGCTGCATGCATCCCCTAATGCCAGCCGAGTGACAAAGTAAGACATACTCTCATAGTTTGCAGAAGCATCTGCAGTCAGAATAGTCGCAGGGGGAGGGCGAAACAGTTGTTGCATTAGTTGTGTTGTCAAGATAAGCCGTTTTTTTGGTCTAATTCGTGGTGCTATTTCTTCAATCACTTCACCATCATCTTCAACCTGTCATCAAAATAAGGTATCAGAGCTATCACAATCTACACACAACCAATCCTAAGCTCGAGAAAAAGAAACGACAACATACATTTTCAGTATGCCGATGTGCTGCTTGGCCCATTCTGCTGCAGCCATGCTGCAAGCAATGAAATAAATGACACATCAACAAAGAGAGGGAGCGCTAAAGTAAAGAAATTTCAAAATAGTAATTGTTCAGTATGACAATCACCTGATTGTATGAAGATTTCGAGAGCCCTGCGACACTTCCTTATGCCAGGGATGAAGACTCTTGCGCTTCTTTGGTCTCAAAACCACACAATTTTGACCACCGACATTCGTAGGCAATGGAGAAGAGAAATGCTCAATTGTTACCGAAGATGGTGCTGAATTTTGCGTGATAGCCCCCAGTTGACCTGTATCAGCAGCAACATTTACTAGCTCCTTTGATTTATCTGTCTCCAGGCTACCAGAAGAGTTTCCAAGATTAAATGATTGCTCCACAGTTTTGACGGTGGCAACTTTTCGCATATCATACATTGGCAAAATCTGCCCGTTTTTAAATGTTCCATATTGATTAAACCATGATGGAGCCATCTGGGGACTAATCTGAGAGTGTTCAGCTTTAACCGAAGCAATATTATTACCATGAGCATAACTTTGAGATTCATTCTGACGAAAAGCAAGCACATCTTTTAAAGGCCCATGTCCAAGTTGAGATGGTGTGTTTTCAACATTATCCACTGGCCCCGAGAAGCTTAGCATCTTAGACTCGGCAGACGGTACTGAAGTACGTCGAGCTGTCACATCTCCCATCATATTATTGCGTTCATTTGGCTGCCTTGTACTTGGAACTACTTGCTGACCACCGAGAGAGTTATCTGATCCTTTTAATCTCTTTAGGCTCATTGGTATGAAAAAGCCTTGCTAAACGAACTGTACTTACTTCTTGACTGAGTTCTCTCATCTCATCTGGAAGTAGTTTTACCTGCCTTCCTTACCTTATTACCTTCCCTGGATTCTCGAGGAATAGCTTTTCTGGCACGACACTGACTTCTAAGATATTCTCTGCTCGAAGAATGTCCATCCGAGTTCTTCCTTTTGATATCTGCTGCCCTTGCCAACGAGTGATTGATAGGCTTTCTCACCATTTGCTTCTTCTATATGATTATCAGTCGAATAATTCTTCCTATCTGCCCCAATTAAACTAGGACCAGACAGAGTGAGATTCCTTGTAGACCTCTAGTTAAGGCATTTAGTCTAGCCCTGTAAGTAAGAAAGAGGACTTGTTTCTTCCTCCAGGAAGTCAACTGAGAAAGAAAATGCCCTTCTCTGATCAATCGGTGACAGAACAGGAGCCCTTACGGAGAAGAAATTCACTACATCGAATTGCTTAGAGAACATAGTTATTAGGAGGACTTAGCTTATGCATTCAAGTATCCCTTAACCAAAGGCTTAGAATATACATTCCCATTCGTTATTTCTAATAAAGGGGAAGGGGAAGAAAGTCCCTGGATTAGGTTCGGGACTTTCAAATTCTTTGCAAATGGAACTCCACGCAAAGGGAAAAGGCCCACTCGATAGGGGCGTTCTGATCCCATTTGTTATTTAACGTCTGGAAAAGCCAACTCGGTCATCATATAGCGGACTTCCTTTCGCGAGTAGAAAGTCTACTTCTCTCACATCCTCATCTTAGAGCATAAAGGCACCGATCATTGCGATAAAAGAACCTATCCTTTCACCAAAAGAAAAGCTACCATCTCTCTCTTATTGAATTCTGTCATAACTGGATCACAGAGGTTGAAAAAGAAAGAATCTCACCTCATATCCTTCCTTTAGGTCCGCTAACCTGCAATAGTGCCTCTTATCGAGATTCTTGAACGAGAAGGAGTAAGCAATTATTTCAGAACCAAGAAATACGGTTCATTGTTTTTTTGAAAGTACGGTCAGCAGATGGACGGATATGTACAAGCTACATCTGGTTTCCAGTATGATCAGCACAAAGCCTTCTATATTCCTATGGCAGCCTGTTGCATAGCTCGAAATCCATAACTTAATGAGAACACGGTGAATAGAATCTCCAAATTCATCAATAAACATACATCTATTGAAGCAAGATTTTAAGCCTAGACTGCTCAAGGTCAAATAAATCTAAGCTACAGGACGAGATTGAAAAACTATAATCCAAAGTAGCCCTAATTGATCCCCAAAAATAAATGTCAACATAATGCATGGTGAGAAATCAAAAATAGCATGATGAAAATTACCAGTAATACAAGCATGGAACGAATTCTCGGCGAGAAGGAGCTGGTCCGTGGGATTAAGTAAGCCGAGGGAAACCAACCGGGGTCAGCTTTTGAGAATAGAGTATGTATTAGGGCATAGTTACATGGTCTAGGGCACAAATTACATAAGGAAATGATGTAACAACTTCAAGGGACCAAACAAGCCCTAATCACAGATACAAAACCCAAAATTCTTCCTACAAAATCTGGGAGAAAGGGTAAGAGAAACAGAGAAACATCAGTACGCATTTTGTATGCGATTTAGATTAAAATCTTCGGCCTTACCTTGTTGATGCAAAAGATTCAAGAGAGAGCTTGGAAGAAAGGCTGGCCTGTGCGAGAAAGATATGAGAAAGGTGAGTGTGTTTTTGGCTTACTGACAGTATTCTTGTGTAAATGACATGGGGAAAATTAGAGTGGGCGGGGAAATTTTGATGGGGAAAATAATGCCGCCTCTTTTTTCAGGTGGGTTGAATTTTAAGGTATCTCTCTTACTATAAAAGTCAAGCATGTTTCTTACAATTTAATTGATAGACAAAAATAACCATTCACCAAATAAACTACCCACCATTTAATTAAGGACAAAACAAGTAAATTTACCATAACAATAAGTAATGTTTGGACAAAAATAGCCCTAATTATAATAAATCACTCAATATTAATTAAGGTTGAACAAGTAAATTTGTCATAGGCTAATTAATTCCATGAATACTTAAATAATAATTTGATCCCTTGACTTGTACCTATTTTAAAGTTAGGTCCTACATTATTGAATTCTATTCATTTCGTCTTATATTTTGATTTTGTTATCATTTTCCCCCTCCTACTATTATCGTTACAAATATCGTCCAATATATTCTAAATTGACAAAAATAAATTTACTCAAGAGACTAAAACATTATTCGAAACTAAAAATATATTTGAAACTAAAAAAAGTTTTATTTCTTTAATTCTTAAATATATATGTTCGGGAAAGACATTATTAGATGTATATTGAAAATTGTAACTATAATGATAGATTTGTTAGTGAGTATCAAACTATTAAGTAAATCTGTATTGTGTTTAGTTATTACCTATGAATAAGCTAAGAGAAACGGGTTAAGAAAATGTGTCATAATGTTAAGAAGATGAAGAAAATAAAGAACCAATTGATGAATCTATGGGTTTTATTAGAAAAGAATGCTAAAATCTACTATTTACTTTTTTAAATTTTTAGACTACTACAAGTCTACAACAGCTTTTAAAACTGTCAATGGTCCCTAACTTATAAATATTACAAACAAAACCAATGTTAGTAATCGCAAATAACTAGATTCAAAATATTTTACTATAAAAGTCCGGCTCTCAAGAATTTATGTTTTCTTATAAAAGAAATGTTATGTGTGAAAGGTATTAATTTATCTCTCTTACTATAAAAGTCAAGCATGTTTCTTACAATTTAATTGATAGACAAAAATAACCCTTCACCAAATAAACTACCTACCATTTAATTAAGGACAAAACAAGTAAATTTACCATAACAAAAAGTAATGTTTTGACAAAAATAGCCCTAATTATAATAAATCACTCACTATTAATTAAGGTTGAACAAGTAAATTTGTCATGGGCTAATTAATTCCATTAATAATTAAATAATAATTTGATCCCTTGACTTGTACCTATTTTAAAGTTAGGTCCTACATTATTGAATTCTATTCATTTCGTCTTATATTTTTATTTTGTTATCATTTTCCCCCTCCTACTATTATCGTTACAAATATCGTCCAATATATTCGAAAATGACAAAAAATATATTTACTCAAGAGACTAAAACATTATTTGAAACTAAAAAAATATATTTGAAACTAAAAAAAGTTTTATTTCTTTATTTATTAAATATATATGTTCGGGAAAGACATTATTAGATGTATATTGAAAATTGTACCTATAACAATAGATTTGTTACTGAATATCAAACTATTAAGTAAATCTGTATTGTGTTTAGTTATTACCTATGAATAAGCTAAGAGAAACAGGTTAAGAAAATGTGCCATAACGTTAAGAAGATGAAGAAAATGAAGAACCAATTGATGAATCTATGCGTTTTATTAGAAAAGAATGTTAAAATCTACTATTTACTTCTTTAAATTTTCAGACTACTACAAGTCTACAACAACTTTTAAAACTGTCAATGGTCCCTAACTTATAAATATTACAAACAAAACCAATGTTAGTAATCGCAAATAACTAGATTCAAAATATTTTACTAATTTTCATAACTGGGTTCCAAACCTCTAACCTCTTTTGATCTTAATTTTATTGCTCCTCTTCATCGGACTCGAGGTAATTAAATGTGAGAATCTCTATATTCCCTCATCTGGCTATCGACTTTTTTTCTTCTACCACAACTCTCCTTTTATTGAAATAGGTTGTCACCAACCGACATCCTTTTAAGTAGTCTCATCTCTCTTACTATAAAAGTCAAGCATGTTTCTTACAATTTAATTGATAGACAAAAATAACCATTAACCAAATAAACTACCCACCATTTAATTAAGGACAAAACAAGTAAATTTACCATAACAATAAGTAATGTTTGGACAAAAATAGCCCTAATTATAATAAATCACTCACTATTAATTAAGGTTGAACAAGTAAATTTGTCATAGGCTAATTAATTCCATGAATAATTAAATAATAATTTGATCCCTTGACTTGTACCTATTTTAAAGTTAGGTCCTACATTATTGAATTCTATTCATTTCGTCTTATATTTTGATTTTGTTATCATTTTCCCCCTCCTACTATTATCGTTACAAATATCGTCCAATATATTCTAAAATGACAAAAATACATTTACTCAAGAGACTAAAACATTATTTGAAACTAAAAATATATTTGAAACTAAAAGAAGTTTTATTTCTTTATTTATTAAATATATATGTTCGGGAAAGACATTATTAGATGTATATAGAAAATTGTAACTATAATGATAGATTTTTTAGTGAGTATCAAACTATTAAGTAAATCTGTATTGTATTTAGTTATTACCAATGAATAAGCTAAGAGAAACAGGTTAAGAAAATGTGCCATAACGTTAAGAAGATGAAGAAAATGAAGAACCAATTGATGAATCTATGTGTTTTATTAGAAAAGAATGCTAAAATCTACTATTTACTTCTTTAAATTTTCAGACTACTACAAGTCTACAACAACTTTTAAAACTATCAATGGTCCCTAACTTATAAATATTACAAACAAAACCAATGTTAGTAATCGCAAATAACTAGATTCAAAATATTTTACTAATTTTCATAACTGGGTTCCAAACCTCTAACCTCTTTTGATCTTAATTTTATTGCTCCTCTTCATCGGACTCGAGGTAATTAAATGTGAGAATCTCTATATTCCCTCCTCTGGCTATCGACTTTCTTTCTTCTACCGTAACTCTCCTTTTATTGAAATAGGTTGTCACCAACCGACATCCTTTTAAGTAGTCTCATCTCTCTTACTATAAAAGTCAAGCATGTTTCTTACAATTTAATTGATAGACAAAAATAACCCTTCATCAAATAAACTACTCACCATTTAATTAAGGACAAAACAAGTAAATTTACCATAACAATAAGTAATGTTTTGACAAAAATAGCCCTAATTATAATAAATCACTCACTATTAATTAAGGTTGAACAAGTAAATTTGTCATAGGCTAATTAATTTCATGAATAATTAAATAATAATTTGATCTCTTGACTTGTACCTATTTTAAAGTTAGGTCCTACATTATTGAATTCTATTCATTTCGTCTTATATTTTGATTTTGTTATCATTTTCCCCCTCCTACTATTATCGTTACAAATATCGTCCAATATATTCTAAAATGACAAAAATACATTCACTCAAGAGACTAAAACATTATTCGAAACTAAAAATATATTTGAAACTAAAAGAAGTTTTATTTCTTTATTTCTTAAATATATATGTTCGGGAAAGACATTATTAGATGTATATTGAAAATTGTAACTATAATGATAGATTTGTTAGTGAATATCAAACTATTAAGTAAATTTGTATTGTGTTTAGTTATTACCTATGAATAAGCTAAGAGAAACGGGTTAAGAAAATGTGTCATAATGTTAAGAAGATGAAGAAAATAAAGAACCAATTGATGAATCTATGCGTTTTATTAGAAAAGAATGATAAAATCTACTATTTACTTCTTTAAATTTTTAGACTACTACAAGTCTACAACAGCTTTAAAAACTATCAATGCTCTCTAACTTATAGATAGTACAAACAAAACAAATGTTAGTAATCGCAAATAACTGGATTCAAAATATTTTACTAATTTTCATAACTGGGTTCCAAACCTCTAACCTCTTTTTATCTTAATTTTATTGCTCCTCTTCATCGGACTCGAGGTAATTACATGTGAGAATCTCTATATTCCCTCCTCTGGCTATCGACTTTCTTTCTTCTACCGCAACTCTCCTTTTATTGAAATAGTTTGTCACCAACCGACATCCTTTTAAGTAGTCTCATCTCTCTTACTATAAAAGTCAAGCATGTTTCTTACAATTTAATTGATAGACAAAAATAACCATTCACCAAATAAAACTACCCACCATTTAATTAAGGACAAAACAAGTAAATTTACCATAACAAAAAGTAATGTTTTGACAAAAATAGCCCTAATTATAATAAATCACTCACTATTAATTAAGGTTGAACAAGTAAATTTGTCATAGACTAATTATTTCCATGAATAATTAAATAATAATTTGATCCATTGACTTGTACCTATTTTAAAGTTAGGTCCTACATTATTGAATTCTATTCATTTCGTCTTATATTTTGATTTTGTTATCATTTTCCCCCTCATACTATTATCGTTACAAATATCGTCCAATATATTCTAAAATGACAAAAATACATTTACTCAAGAGACTAAAACATTATTCGAAACTAAAAATATATTTGAAACTAAAAAAAGTTTTATTACATTTTGTTTTAAACCATATGCATATCGGCTTCATGCCCAATTTTCTCCTGCAAAATTGAAGTGTATTTCAATACAACCCATAACTATTTCTCTTCATTCAAGCCCGCCTCTCTCTCTCTTTGATGAACTCGTCAATAAGGTTTATGGGTTTTCTGTCAATTGCATGTTTTTTCAAGGGTTTTTAGTAAGTATACTCTATAGTCTTTGATTTCTACTTTAAGCACGGCTTTTGCAGGGGAGAGAATGAGGGAGATCGGAGATGGAGTTTGGCTAGAATCGAAGGAGGACGACGCTAGAGTTATGATAGGCGTGACCAGAGTGGGAAGGGTTTGGGCCGAATATGGGAACTTGCACCCAGAGATGGCTGTAGTAGCTATGGTGGGGCTAACTGGAGATTGTGGCTATTACGGTGAACCTGGAGATGGGAACTTACACTGGGAGAAGAGAGAAGGAGAGGGTGTGAGATTAGGGTTTGTACTTTTAATATATTTACTCCTTAACCAGATAAGAGAAATGACATTTTCGCCCCGTACATGGAAGACCACGTGCTATTTAACGTGAATTTTCTAACGTCCGTCAGTGGTAGGGTGGAAAATGGGGGGGGAGGTAAAGTCAGATATCATTATGAGACAAACTTTATATAGGGGTAAACTATACGATTTTGTGGATACTTTGGGGGGAAATTGTAATTTGGCCTATAATTAGTTTTGAATTATTAAAATAATTATTTTTATTTTTATTTAAAAACATATTCTAAATACTAAATGGTTATTAAAATACTGAATTTATAGTCAATTCCCATTTTGTGCGCCAAGCAAAATGACCAAAATAATCTTTATGTGACATGCACATATCATTTTCCGTTACTATTTTTAACGCCTATAGACGGGAGAGGGCAAAGTCGGACAAATAGCTAAATAAGTTATGAAAGAGACACTTCGAAGGTTGGGGTGCAATGTGAGATTTGATGTGTAATTTTGGGATCTAATCATATTTTGGCCCCATCAAAATTAGTCCAAAATACAAATTACCCCCTAAAGTATCCACCAAATCCACTTTGGCCGACAATGTAATTTTTTTAGCTTTTTCATATTCCATGTCAAATTTGGTGATGAGAAGTCATGTCTGGTAATCGTAGTAATAAACATGGTGTGGCGAATAATGTTTAAAATCAAGAATTTGCTCCAATCAAACCATAAACAATATCAACAGTTTCTCATCATTGTCGTATACGTATGTGATGAATTCAAATATGAGATTTGAAATTCTTAGTGTATGCTTGTGAATTATGTTGTACGAAGAAGAAATGGGGAAATTCTTGGTGTATGTTTGTGTGTTATATTGTACGTCTTTAATTTTTTGGTAGGTTCTTATTCTTGGCGGCCTTGACACCTAAGTGTGATTATCTGATCTTGAGTTCAATATCTCTGATATGATTCCACTCTATTTTTATTTATTTTTCTATATAATAATTTGAATAAAACATTGATACATTTTTTAGTTTTATCTCACTTAAAATTTACATACGAGTCATCATTTCTGAGAAGATCAGAAAAGTCGTGAGAAGAAGAAACGGAAGTTTCTCTTTGGGTAATAAAAGCAAAGAAAGCATTGCAAAAAATGACTAAAAATGCCCTACATGTGAAATATCATGTGCACATTAACGTCAGATTGGTAAGCTTCGTCGTGGCTAGGGGTAAAACTATAAAAGAATTATAAAATGAGATATGAAAATGATACAAAACTTAGGTTGGGTGGTAAAGTAGGGCTTTATATATAATTTGAGGGAATTTCGTATTTTTAGTATAAGTATGTATACTTTGGGGTTGAAAGTTTGATTTCTCTAACATAATATATTATTTTCTATAGAGTCATAAATTTCAGAAACGACATAAACAAAGTTTCCAACAACAATCTGTTTATCTAAGATAGTAAGTTTGAATTATTTTTAATTCACACACTCATAAAAGTGAATGAATTCATGTTTGGTAATAAAAAAAGATAATGAAAATAACAAACAAAAAAATAAATTTGTGGGATAAGTTGATATACAATGACTAAAAGTATATATTATAAATGACCGGAAAACAAAGTATCAAAAAAGCTTAAAGCACAACAACACAATTTATAAGTTTCAAAAATTGTAATGAAAAATACAAAAAAAAAATCCAATAATTAAAAGTAAACAGAAAAATGAAGAAACTAGCAAATCATTTTTAAAAAATCATTAACACCACGTGCAACGCACGTGAACCTTACTAGTTATACTAAAAACAAATAATACTCTTTACACCACATTATTTTATATCTACACCCAAAATCTCAAAACCACCAATACATGTTTTACAGGGGGACCTCATTTTATGCTTCTCTCAATTTTTTTTTCAAAAAACTCTCTCAAACCAACACCAAACATAATCACATTGTCAAAAATAACATTATAAGGAGCTTAAAGAAGTCATGGGTCGGGTAATGTAAGTATTTCTTTGACTTTCTTCCATTAAAATTTGATTTTTGCCCAAAAATTCGAGCCGGTTTACGCCTGTTCGGCTCGGTGTGATGAACATCCTTAAGGATGTTCGCCAAAGCCGAACACCCCAAGGGTGTTCATCACACCTGTCGAACACCAAATGTTGTGTTCATCACATCCCGCCGAACACCTCAATGTTGTTCATCTCTATCTCAAGCCGAATTCCTTCTTTCTCGTTCAGCCATCTCGCCGGGTCAGTTTGGGCGAATGTAATCATGAATTTTAACATGTTGTTTGGTCCTCAGGAAGCAACAACGCATTGTTATAGATTACAAAGCAATGTGTTGTAAATCACGCATATTTTCATCCCTGGATGACTTATTTGATTGGGTTCGTACGAATTGAATGGAGAATGGACTTGTGATAGTAATTATTAGGTCCGATAGTTACGACAAATAGAGGACCTCGGTTGACTTTAGGTTGTGAACGTGGTGGCAACCTCAAAAAAAAAGGGATGATTCGAGTAAAGTAACAAAGAATAGAGAGAACGTGGATCGAAAAAATGTGGGTGTCCATTTCGCTTGAAGGGTATACAATTATGTGAAGGAGTATGGGAACTTCAGTTGAATGGGTTGCATAACCATGCCAGAGGCCCTCACATGCATGGCCACTCATTTGTCCGATTATCGAGCTCGGAGAAGGCTTATGTTCTTGACATGTCGCATGCCAATTCGAGGCCTAAGGATATTTTGCAAGGTTTACACGAAGTTTCAAAGTAATAAGTCTTCAATACGACTATTTACAATGCTCGTAGCAAGAATAAAATTATCGAGCGTGATGGTCGATCGCAAATGCAAGCAGCTTGTAGCAAAATTGATGTGAGCATGTATAATTACTATCATCAGGAGATGTGAGAAAACCAACAACGCCCAAGATTTGTTCTGGCTCATCCAATGAGCTGTTGAGCTATTACGTTCTTTTCCCAAGGTTCTCTTCATGGATTGCACTTACAAGACAAACGGATATAAGTTACCCTTGTTGGAGATTGTTGGTGCGTTTAAATATGACATTTTTGGTCGAGCCGCATATGGGCCTGAGTCACAAGATAACTACATTTGGGCGCTTGGTATCTTGAAAGCTTTGATGAATCAATCATCCTTGCCAACCTGTGATAGTAACCAGAGATCTTGCGTTAATGAATGCAATTGAGGTAACTTTTCCTACCTCCCAACATTTACTTTGTCGATGGCATATCAACAAAAACATCCTTGCTAATTGTAAGAAATACTTTCGCACAAAAGCGTACGGATCAATTTTCCATCTGTTGGAATTTTTGTGGATGCAAAAATGAGCACATATATGAAGAATACCCGAAGAGGTTTCGGATGGATTTTATTGATTATCCGCCGCGTCAGTACGCCACAATGGATACGTCATAGTACAAGGAAAGGTTTGTGTCGGCTTGGACTAATAATGTAATGCACTTCGACAACAACACAACAAGTGTATTTAAATGTTTTCAACATTTCATTGTTTTCCATAAATTTTTTCATGTAATGAAATATTAATTGTATCTTATTTTAGGGGAGAGTCAACATGCAGCTTTAAAAGACAGTTGAAATCAAGTCAAGGTGATTGAGACATTGTGGAGACAAGCACACCCACGATTGAGACATCTCACATTGCAATCAAATGTGTCATTCACGAAAAGCCTTATCGTTCTTCCGAAATACAAATCGGTTATATTTCAACAACTTCGAGGTTTGGTGTCTACTCATGCATTGAGTCGATATAAAATGAGATGACTAATATACCCGAAGATGGTTATAGACCGCTGTCAGTGGTTGGTACTTCGAAAACATGCGGGTAGCCTTGTCGCCATGAGATTGCGAGTATATAAGAAATGATGTCCATTCCTTGATCAAAGTTGATTCATTTTGGAGGAAATTAGATATGTTACCTACTCCCGAGAATGTTGAAGTTTCGGTGAAGGCTGGATATGGACAATCGATTCAATAGCACGTATGATGAGATTCGTGAATACATGAGAACGCCCCGAGATCAAAAGTTGTTAATCATTAAAAGAATGATGGAGGTGAAAGACGTGAGAACAAACCTGATTGTTCCACGTGATGAAGCAGCGCATCAGTGGTCGTCCAAGCCCGCTG